>JAGVSQ010014763.1:0-10465 GCA_022683975.1 Rhyacophila evoluta
TGCAGGTATGACCTGGGAGGACGCAAGAATACTGGCGGGCGACAGAGATTCTTGGGGGCGGCACGTGCTGTCCATATTCTCCACTTAGGGAGCGAGCATGGAAGAAGAAGAAGAAGTATAAATATTGCAAAGTCAGTAAATATTTTGTAAAGTTTTATTCCGAATTTTCACCTTTCCAACCTTCTCTTTGACAGGATACCCAGGATTATGTACAGAGTAAAAAATATGTCTCCTTTATCAAATTCTTTAATAATGTTAGTTTTTAAAATGGTTGAGTTGGGATATATAAAATAATATTGAGTCTTGTATAGGTGGTATGACACGGGGTACGCCGGGGCATGTTGGGCTGTCGGGTAAATGAACGCCACAGCTATTTGTATGGATTCAGCTTGCGGTATTTGCGCTTAATCTTCTGCCCGTAATGAATCTAAGGCACGTTTCGGATACAGGTATGCCTAAACCGAGAGACAGGGTTGGCACATGGATTTGAGTATTTAATATTTAATTACTTCAAAAGCGAAACGAAATGGTCAGACATCGGGTGAATTTTAACGGACATAATTTACGAGAACTTTTATGAATCAAAATATATTAATAGTTTTGATACCGTGTCCATTTAATAATAATAATAAAAATTTCAGGGATTATAAAAATACTCTTGCGATAAATGGATAACAAGCTTTTGGTTGGACTCAATGAGAACATAATTTACAATTAAATATGTTTCTCAAAAGACAAGATTTATGTAAAGAGTAAGTTTTTCACGAAAAAATCAATCAATCAATTGGAATTATGGTTTTTCATCTTTTAATTATTTGAAATACTCATGAAGCTGCAATATTTACTTCTAAAATCTCTAAAACTTGCGCATGCTCTAAATGTTTACTTACTGGGGCAAATAATAAGAATTGAGGGCCAAGAAAGTGGATTATATTGATTAATCCACATGTGTGAAAATGTTTACTTAAGAAAATGTAGCACTGAAGATATTTTTTAACAGATTATTTTCACGAGAATTGGTGTCCACCAAATTGTTCAATCCATTGGCGATCCAGTTATACATCTTTGAATTTAAAAAAAATCAGCAGCTATTGGAATTAAATCTACAATTTCCAGCTCCAAAACACGCACGCTAACCTCTAGGCTATCGGTGATACACTGATACTAAAAATATGAGATAGCACGACAAAGTCAATTTGAAAGATTCTTTCGGACATACGACAAACACAGGGTTTATCTAACTACTGGAGAATCTCACCTGTTTATTATAAATATTCTATTAAAAAATTCTACCCCGAATGTCTTTTTTTCTGAATGTAATATAGATTTTTCAACGTAACATAATGCGTCCAAATAATTGATATATTAAATTAACAAAAACGTAAAATTTAGTACTTATATCTCATAAAACCCATTATGTAGATGCTGTTTTAAATATAGTATTAAATAAAATGTATGTGATTGATAGTTAATTAAAAATAATAATATAATTGTTGATGCAGCCCTGGCGTGTTATAAAGCCTACGAGTAAAGCGAGGCTAATGAATGGGGGTTGTTAATTAATGATCTTTACCATACATTTGTTTTTAAAATAAATACATTCGTACACAACAGCCACATTCGGGGAATTCTTTAGTAATACAATTAATTTAATATATTATTAATGATCGACAAACATGTTCGATAAATTACGTTTTCATGGGAAGTCTTATTTAGTCACAAACATGTTTCCTTTGATCTAAAAACAATTTGAAATATGTAAACATACATCCATAATAATTATACGTAATCATTTCTTTAAGGCATTGTTTTTCCATATGGTACAATATAAAATGACGTTGGGCAAATTGAGTAGGAACTGAGTTTTTATCCGTATTTTCTGACCATTAACATATTTATTACAAGCGCGTTGGAATGAAGACATAGACTTTAATTAGTACTGCTTATTTTTTTTACCATCTGCACTCCAAAAGATCTCGACAGTATGAAGATAACCAACTCAGAAATGAGGGTTTTATATCCAAAGTGAACTTATTCCACTACGCTAAAATTTAAAAGATAAGATATTAAAAAGCATTTTTGTATATAATAACCACATATAACGTAAACCAGTAGAAAAAAAAACAATTTAAAATATATTGAAAGTAAAATTAACCTTGAAAAACAGGCTATATAGTTCTTTTACACAAAAAATACTGGTTCAAAATTTTCTTCTTTAAATTTTGGCATAGTGGAAAAAGTTGTCAGTTTAGTTCACTTTGGAAATACATCCATCAATTATTGGAGTATTTGGATCTCCACATTTTTATTAAACTCTCCATATTTTGACAGATTTTTTCCTGAGAATTAATTGTCAGCCAATTGCTAAGCCCAGTAGGCATCCAATTGTGTATCTTTGAATTTTAAAAATCTTTCAACTTTGAGATCCGAAACCGCGGTCTTCAATACATGATATATTATTTTCATAATTTTATTAAAATACATGTATGATTAAAATTCAATTAAAATTCAAAAACACTGTTTTACATAAATATGTGGCTCCCAATCCAATCAATAATAAGATAAAAGTATACGACTAAAAAGATAAAAACCATGAATGCAATATATTATATTACATTCATGGTTTTTATCAATAAGGGTTTCAACAAAGAGATAAAAATGGGGGTTGAAAATAAGCACATTGCCCGCATTCCTCTTCTTCGTGATTAAAAGGGAGCCGGTTGTACTAAAAGTAGTCCCCGAGGACTCAGGGCTTCGAAGCTTCTCCATCCGTGCCATCATACGTTCACACCAACTTTTAGTAGCGTGCTAATAATATACACTGAAAATACTCAAAATGTGGCTTATCAAAGTCAAATTCTTTAAGATAAATTTTAAGTGACTTTGCCAGGCGACAATTTATTGAGAAACGGTATCAGTGCTCTACAAATTATGCAGGTCATAATATCATTTAATAAAACAAAACTTAATTTAATTCAGAATACATTTATATAATTAACAATTTAACTCATTTAACAAAAAGGGACAAATCAGTTGTCAAAAATCATAAGGGAAGCTACCAACGGGAAAAAACCTTAAGTAGCTTTTAATTTATTGCAGATTGATACCAATTTCATATTTTATTAATAGCCTTCATTAAATTGGCGCGCTTCTGGTTAAATATGTATATCAAGGTACACATTCGACGTCGATAGTAATTTAATAACTTTGCTCAATAAATATATTCAAATATTTCACATTATGATGAAAATCTACAGTTACGATTCATCTTTTCTATATATGTTACACTATTATAGTCGTTTCATGAATACATCTCATCACAACTTATACAATTTATGAATAAATAAACAATTATTCTATACAATAAGGATCCCTATTCAACTCAACACCCACTGAAATATACGTGACATTGTGGTGGCAAAATTTTCGTTTTTTAATAGAATGTGGTTACGCAGAAGACGTCCAAGCCACAAGTTGATTTTTTAAATATTTTATTGCATATAATGCTTAAAAACATTAATACTCTACTATGACAAAGACACCTAACCAGAATATACACACAGAAAAAGTAATCGCAGTTTTTTCTAACCAGCATACTAACAATTTACAAAATAAATAATATCTATAATACGTCCATATACTTTGAACGTTTTCGGGTTTGAAGTTTAAATATAAGTTACTTGATTACAAATATATTTTTTACCGTAGCTATTCTAAATTAAACTAATTATTAAAATGCCATTTTCAAACATTTTTTCAATAAAAGTACGTTTTTATTGTTGTATTGTATCGATATATTATTTTATTTATAAACAAAAAATACACTAAATATAGCTAATTTCAAAGTTCTATGGGCAGCGACTAATGTAATATTGATGAAAATCCAAGCACAGAACGATCAAGGTTTTAATTAGAAGAAGACGCCCAACCTACAAAACACTCTGTAACTTTTAGACTAGGACGTTTTTCAATAATCTAGTAATCAAAAAATTGTAGTATATGCTATGTAAGTATTTATATCTCATAATACAGTCATAATAATGTACAAGTCATACTAAATCTTATTTTGTTTTCACAATCACATTTTCCTCACAATCTATAGATTGTGGCTTGGACGTCTTATGCTTACCTACATTCAATTATAAATAAGAATATAAAAATGATCTGTAATCGTGAACTCGGGATTGCTTTCAGTGGCTAAGTGTAGCGTGTCTGGATTTCTCAGTAACAGGTCGTGAGGCCGACTTCAATAGCTTCATAAAATATCAGTGTGATATCAGTTAAATGTTGATATTACTAAGAAATATTATGCAGAGATAACCATGCAATTCAGTAACCAATTAACATAGGTCATGGTGATTTTGCCCCCTAGTTGTATTAATTTTGTCCTGTCAAAGAGACAGCGTGCCCTAGTGGTTATCCATAACATGATGCTAATTATATTCTGTGGAAATGTTCAAGAATGTGTATAAAATTCAAAAATATAAGAATCATTCAAGTCGCTCCAAGCGGCTGTTGAAGACATCCAGTTATCTGACCTAGTTGGTGCAAGGGAAGACTTTATCTATTTAAAAAAATGCGTCTTATAGCGAGTGTGATGATTACAGGATTCCCAAACTTTTTCTGCAATGGAACACTTCGCAAACTCGGAAATTTTAACGGAACACTTTGATTTTTTTTTAATTTTTAGTAAAGCAGATTTATGCATAATATTTAGTAGCGTGTCAGTCTTGGCAATTGTCGTTACACTGATAAGACTTGTCAGTTGGTCAAGTAAAAATTATGTACCCTATTTCTTTCATGCACACTGTGTGAGAAAAAATGGGACGTCCATCACTTCGATACTTGACGTCATAAACATGAGTGGATATCGATTATCATTCGTCTTTCAATACGAAGTGGAAGATCTTTAAATGTATTGCAGTGTATAAAATCTTAATTGTTAGCCAATTGCTTAACCTAATGGGCAACGATTGTGTACTCTAAAAATCCAGCATCTGTTGGAATGAAATCAGCAATCTCCGGCTACTGAGAAGGCGGGAGGATATTAAATTCTGTTCTAAACTATTTATCTAGCTTACTGATGGAACACTGTCACTGTGGGATTTTCAAAGTTTTGTTCATTTTAATGGATTTATATACCTACAAAAGTTAACCCTCTTCACAGGGTATAATCTTGGCGCCACTGATAGTAAAGAGCCTTATATAAACAACAGTAAACAAACACAAACCCGTCTCGAGTTTGCATCTCTTGGGATTTCTCCATGGTCTTCAGCAGTCGTGATCTGATGAGCGTGGTCGGATAGTAATTACGTATTTCTGGGTGAACAACAACATATGTCTTAAGGCTTATCATTTAAAATATCTGAAAAACTAGCTTAATAAACTATTACTATTTTTACATAATTAATGTTTACTTAGTTATATAAATTGAAATAATACAAATAATGACGTCAGTATTTTTTAAATATTGATGTTTATATTTCTGGAAAAGATAGACATAAATTCCAATTAATACAATTCTAGTAAAGGATTATTCCTAAAATTAATTGGAAACATTTCAAGAGAAATGAGTGCCATGATCTGCGCAATAGTTTTAAAAGTCCCACACACTGATCATAGCGCAGTCTATCTTATTTTTAGTTGATGTATTAATAATAATACAAAATAGAAATAATAATAATAAATAATACATGAAAACAAGAAAAATTGTCAAATAATGATGTCCGATGAAGTTAAAATTTGGCTTTTCCATAATGTTTTCCAAAAAAACTTCCGAAGAATCTAATATTGAATTAATTTCTTTCAGATAACCAAGTTATTTATTTCAGTATTGAATTATGAAGAAAATATCGTTTACACACAATATGATCATTTATTAAAAGTCCAATTTTGAATTTATTCCTTATAGACCTCATGTGGTATGGTATGGTACAAAAAATCTTAATATCGATTATGAAATGTTTCTTAAAAGGTCACCATACAAATTCAAATGTGACAACTGCGCTCAATATAATTGCACACATATATAACTGATCACAAATAAGTATTATGGAACATTAAATTAAAATGATGTGATAGGTAGATTTATATAGTTTATTTTAAAGCATCAATGCTTAGTAAAAAGCCATACATGGAAAACTAGAGGTAAAGAAGAAGATATATGAAACTTTACATGAAAACATTGCTAATGTTTTAATTATGTTGTGTTTTTGAAAGTTAAAGATTACATGATGTAACTTGCCTGCTTAGCCCTTTTTTAAATTTAAATTCACTTTTGTATGTTTCTATGATCAACTGTACATGTGTGCAATTACATCGTGCGCAAATGTCATGCGTGCATTTGTCATGAAACCCTTTCGAATGTGAAACAAATTTTGGTTTGTGTTATCATATTTCACCACAAAACACTCTGGAATAAATACATTCATACAAGTAACATAGGTAAAGATAAGACGTGCTCTCTCTAACAAGTTTGAACTGTTTGAAGAGATTACCTTCTTAGCGAATTTAGTAAAGTCGGATCTAATCGGGATTAGCGATAATGTTAAGTTTCTTCATAAATGTTTATTAGGCTTAGAGCGATAAACAATTCTAGTTATTTGTGTTATGATATTATAACTATATATTAAGTTTGAAACTTCAATAAACTTCGTAAAATGTAATGTATAAAATTTGTTATATATATATTGTTTTCTTATTTCACAAAACCATGCGATCGTCTTGAAAATATATAAAATAAATGATTAATAGAAACGCCTTTAATAAACGAAACACTGCGCAAAGCGATCTGTAAGAAACGTGTATTATAAATTATATAATAGTATATATGTGTGTGTTTACTATACACCGGTAGTTAAGAGGTTAGCGAGCGCTCCCGAGCTGAATGTTACGAGTTTGAATCTATCATCTGCAGGAATATAATAAAATTAAAGATGCAAGACCAGATGCTCAATGGGTGGTGTAATTTACTGACAACTAATCCTCTTCTAAAAAAATTTTAATTGCGGAGATTCATACTATCACTTCATTTGTGCGTACAAAATAGCTCTGAAGCGTACGCGCTTACCGTTCGTCCACCAAGAAGGACAAAATAGGCAAGTTAGCAATTAGCTAGTGGACGTAAAATTAACATCTAGCAGCATTATTTTATACCAAGTTCGCTCCCAAAGTGGAACATATGGATTTAAGCAGTGTGAAGATGTCCATTGCGAAAGTGGAGTATATGGATATCCGCTATGTGAACACGTCTTAACAGATTATGTTTAACGATAATTGTTTGTCATATAATTACTCAACTTGATGGGTATCCAGTCCTGCATTTTTATTTTTTTTATTAAATTTGACAGACGAGGAATCAAGCCCGCATTCTCCGGATTACTAGGGGCACACGTTCATCTCTACGCTACCGGTGAGACAACTAGATTTTGATAACTATGCATTCATATTAGGCTGTATCAAATAAAATTTTGTAGTCTCCAACCCATTTTCAATGAAATTATATAAATGTTTTTTGTATACAGGGCTTTCTAATTGATTTTTCAACAAAAGTGTTTCAAATATTTCAAAAATTAGATTTGAGAACGACTTTAGTATTGTAATTTATAATAAAAATAATCTCTACTTAATTAGACTTAGTGTTGTATTAATACTACCGAATTTATTCTTTTATAAAATATAAGAAGAAATAGGTGAGGTACGGGTAAATCGTATATTATTCAATAATTGGGTAACCAAATGAAATGTTTTAATTCTATAAATCAAAGTTGACTTACTTAAGTCATTGTTGAAAAGAAAACAGGATTGTAATGAATTAAAAATTTATTTCAAAGAAGCAATAAAATAAAATAAACAATTCATGAATATTAATTCGTTATAAATTTCGTGCGAAAATTATCGAAAATTATATAAAATTGTTTCTCGGTACTAGCGATTAAAAGCAAAACTCACGACGGGATTTCTCTTGTTCCTAAGAAACTCGATTAATAACATGTTTCTCATCAATATATATTTTCCGGGTAAAACAATTCGTTGATAAACAACTTTCAAACGAGATCAAAGGACTTTATGTAACTTTATCGTAATTAGAAGAAGTTAACACTTGCTTATTTTAATGATAACTTTGTGTCAAAGATTTCAGCATACTCTCTCAATATTTACCCATTCATATCGACTGTCGAATGAATAAATGACGTAAACCTCAAATTTTCAAAATAGCTTTTGTTTAATAAACACAATGAGCCATTTTAGGGTTTCAGGGTTACGTCCTTTTTCCTTTCCACAGTTGACAAAGTATTGATGCAGGGCTCGGCAATCTTTTTGTACTATCAGCTCGCGGTCCGCCACTTAACGATATCTGTATTTTTAATACTATATCAGTCTCACACATGGCAATCAAAGACCCAGATTATGACAGCATGTTGAATGATGAATGGAGTTGTCTTGTTAATTATTTGCAGGATTTTTTATGAACATAAAAGAAATATTAATGTCAAAAGTACATGTTTTTGTCAGCTTGGCTAAGCCCATTCCACAATAATTAGTTTTGCAGACAGCGTGGAGAGTTTCTATTTCAAAAACATTCCGTTCTTATTATATTATTATTCCTTTATTATAACAACATACCAGATGTTCAAAGAGTTTATAATAAAATTAACCAAATGGGCAATCAGGCAAATGCACACGAGAAATCAGTTTAAAATGCTATAACGTGTATTGGTATTAGGTTGTATGTGTGTGTAATTTTATTGTGTGCATTTAATATACGCGCAATTATCGCGTGTGCAATTATCTAGCGCGCATGTGTCATATAATACAAAACGCATGAATGAAATGAAAATAAATTATAATGATGATTAATACCATCGGTTGATGGAATATGATGTGAATTAATTTTAAGAACAAAATTATTTCAAAATTACAAGCTTCCATATGCTCCGTTTTTCCTACACGGATTTCGCTTTTCAGCATCTTCGGACTGAATTTAATTGAATGATGTATGTGAATACGCTGGAAAATATGAACTTTTTTTATTTTAAATTTAATATATCAATGAAATTGTCTGTAATTAAACTTTCACTAACGTTAAAGCATGGAAAACTATTTCGCTGGGTGTATTAATAATTACAAGAAATATTCACAATATTTTTTTTCAAATGATAAAAATTTCATAAAATAAAACTTTGAAATTTGTTTTTATACATAATAATGGCATATTATACACATTAAAAGATAAAAAATTGACTTAACTAAATCTCGTGAAAAGCTATATGGCAAGCTCCATATTGTCAAGATCTATCCATATTGACGTGAACATGATACAAAAGAATGTGTAATACAAATAATTATTTTGATGATTGAATTATTTACATTTATAGTTGAGTCAATATCATAATTATAAATTATGATGTATGGTAACCTAAGTCTTCTTGATCTCCTAGAACACTTCTTCCGAATAAAGCCGATCAATTCTTAATATTGGTGATTTAGGATTCACCTGGTGACCAACTATAAGAATGAGGCAGGTAAATGGTACACATATTAGTCACTAGTCATTACCGTATTAGTTTTAGAAAGTTCTCTGCAATTCTGGAACTTTTTTTCTAGGTAAATCGCGTTCATCAAGCCACAGTATACACAACATATAATAATACGCTGTAGTGCGAGGTATTAAATTATAAATTGATCTAATAGTATAAAACTACGTAATTTGCAGTGTTTATATACGATAATTATCTTCCATGACTTGAGAAACATCTGTGTCTAATTTTTAGTGCTGAATTTTTAAATTGATATAAAAAGCTTCCACGGTCTGAACACTTAATGGGGAAAAAATATCCTCATTACACCATTTGTATATGTAGCAGATGTTGCATTATTATGTTAAAGTCATTCATAAAATATATGAAATTATTATTTTATAATTGCCTTACTGTGAAAAGATATCAAATCAGGCTTTTTTGTTGCTTGAAACTATGAGATTGTATATAAAGATTATTATTAATATCATGAACTCATACTTATAATATGTCTGTCTTCTAGAATCCATTTCCGTTCTATATATCTTTCTTTGACTTCTTCCATTTCTTTAGCTTCATAGACGCTATTCCGTATTCCACATATCTCATATAGCTTCCATTTCTATTTCGATCTATTGAAAAAACCTTCTGGGTGCTTGGGTATCTTCAATCTTCTGTTTTAATTCATCCATAATTCCCATAGAGATATTATACAAACGAACCTGTATACAGTATAAATACATCTTTTTTTTCTTTTATAATGTTATTAGTATGGAATTTTTATCATATGTTTGTTAATAGTTTGTTAAAGTGGGTCAAAAAAATGTTTTTGAAGAGGTTTACAATATCACACCAAAGTGCGAAGAGATAAATCCCCCATAACTTATATAAGGGTAACCAGACAACTGCACACATGACAAGTGCTCACATGACATCTGCGCACATAT
>JAGVSQ010014764.1:0-10465 GCA_022683975.1 Rhyacophila evoluta
AAAAGATCCTGGACGTACGTAAAACGAAACCTAGTGTTTGGAGCGCCTTACTACAAGTGGTACACTATAGAGTGAAAATAAAAAATTGGATGACATTCATATTAAATATTAAAAAAAAAACAGATCAATAAGGTTGTTTTAATTATTAAAATAATTTGTTTAATCTATCTGTATATTAACTGAATATTGTATAATATTATAAATCTAGGGATTACATAAGTTTTGTCGATAGCTTTTCTAAGTATTCAATCTTGGAAAATTAATATTTTAAAATAAAGCTCGCCGTGAAAATGCAGAGCTATCTTTATTAGTATTTTTGCAACTATTACGAAAAGATATAAATTGTTGTCCTTATTCATTTACAGTGTATGTTCCAAAATCAAAGGTTGAGATCTATATTATTATCTCGAAAGTTTAAAAAACTACATTTATTAAGTAATCAGAGCTTTATTATTGAAATAGTTCATTTTGACAGACTTTTTCACAAAAAAAAATGTTCAGACAGTTGATCAATCGATCAACAAATCAGTTTTGCATTTTTAATTCTGAAAATACTTGGGAATTGGATAAGTGAACTCCAAATATGCTAATTTATTAGCCACTGAAGAGACATAATTATTTGAGATACATTCAATAATTATTAAACTGTTCAAGTTGTTTTTAGTTTTTAATAAACAAACGAAAAAAGTTTGAAGTTAATAACTCAATGAAATAAAGAGGAAAATCTATTCAAATGTACACGTTTTTATTGGAAAGTATTTCGGTTCAGAGTATCAACCTAAGCGGTCGGGAATATGAAAAGCTTCCTGATAAGATGCTTTGATATTATGGAGGCTCTTGTACTAAGCTTTGTAGTGGGAAATGCGATTTACCCTTTTTAAACGACATATAATGTTACATAATACCCGAAGCTTTTAATGTGATAACGATCCATGCGACGATGTTCAGTGAAACTGGTTATATCAGGGCATCAAAAATCCTTTTTGCTATGACCGCTCCAAAAAATATGAATCTTAAAAAAGTGAATATGACCACTCCAAAAATGATGTTTCTAGGTGCCTGCATCTTTAATACCTATTTATACAGATTAACTTGACGAATGTTGGTTGTTAGCCGATTGTTTTACATGTTAAACATTTAGTCTTGCATCTTTTAATTTAGAAAAGGTCTTTGGGTGTTGTGTGTTTTCATATTTTTTTATTAACTAAAAATTAATTTAAGACTAATTATTGTCAAAAAATAAATATTAAGAGAATCATTAAAAAGAATTATATATTTATTTCATGCATTTCTCTCAAAATAAACAATTAAAAGCCTATTATCACAGATTTTATAAGTAACTTCTGCAAATAAAAAAAAAACAGCAATAAGTGTGTCATTTGAGCAATACTTTTAGACGATTGTGTTGCGAAGATCCATATGCTCCTCTTTCGGAGTGCATATCTTCACACCGTGTAGATCCATACGCTCCATGTTAGGAACAAACATGGTATAAAAAAAGTGATGATTAAGGAATTAATATTTTCGACTGATGGTGCTTGATGGAAATCGATTTTAAATTCCAAATTATTAAAAACTGGTAAACTTCCATGTGTAAGTATATACTTCCATACTTCCACATATTACATTTATGATTTTTCTTTAATTAATTCGTTGTTTGGTTAGTATATTTATCTGGATATTTTTTATTGAACCAATCTTCTTTGTGTACTTAATTAAAGAAACTAAATTATTATTATTATTATTACTAAATTATTACTAAATACTAAAAAGATCGAGCCTGAAAAAAAAGCTCTTATATTTTTGAATAGTTTGAAAATATATTGAAATCGCATTAAGGACTTTTATCAATATGAAACTGAAAATATGGATAGCAAACTATCTATTGGTCGAACATTATGTTATTCTTCATACTTATCTATGGGACATAAGAGTGAAAAGTTAGTTACAAATTTATCACAACGACGGACAAATCACTTTTCTCCATATGCAATTTATTCTCGTAATCAAAATTGATCACATCACTCTATTATCGCTCCCTCCTCTTGCTATGGAGTATTTTTATGACAGCTTTTCTAAAATGGAGGATTTATGGTGGCTTTTATTCTATACGGGTCTAAAATAAATGTGATTAATGAAAATTTCTACTAATAATACCATAAATCAAACCATAATATCTAATCAATTCAACTTAATGCTAAGTCATTCATTAATAATTCAAACTAATATCAAATATACAAGTCATTTTGCTTAACGTTGCGTGTTTACCACATTCAGAAATTTTGCTGAACACAACTTTAAATAATTTTTCAACCCGCACATTAGTTTAAGATGTTTTGTAATTAATGTTTGGTATTCAAACATAAAGGATACATAATGTAATTAGCCGTTATCAAGAATATAACTATAAAAACCTTGTTTTGTCTGGTAAATGTAACTAATCAAAAAAAACATACTTTATTGTTGCTCTGCGCTAGCTGTGATGCTGATAGTTGAGTGTAGATTTAAAGCAAAACTTTGATAATGATGCTACCATGTATATGTAGAATACCACAAACGTTACATAAGTAGACCATATGCATATACTGTATATAGGTGAAGTTATTCGTTTTAAAAATAGAGCATATGGATCTCCGCAAGATGAATTGGCTATAGGCCAACTTCTTCCAACAAAGACTTTACACCTATCAATTATTCCTAAATGTAACTTATTTTTTACTATAATTTTATGAAGCTTTTTAATAAAAAATACGACCACAGTAAATTTACATAATCGAATATCTTGGGGAAAAGTTTCGTCAAAGTAACTATACATCACAAATATAAAAATGCATTTTGTTCTCTTTCTGTTTATTCTCCGCTACTTCTTATAAAAAATATTATTATCATAATAATTATTTCACGATTCATTCGACACGACGATATTCCGCTGGCCTGTTGTTTTGTGGACTATGAGAAGGTATTTGACATTTCACATCGCAGTTCTCTCTGGATGATACTAAGCACATCTGAAAATATTATTAAGATACTCGCCAGTATTAAGGTAGTAAATACTGCATCAGAATAAGGGACACAGTCACAGAATGGTTCGACGTCTCCACGGGAGTTAGACAAGGATGTGTTCTTGCTCCGTTTTTATTTATCTTACTATTTGGTTTTATTCTATAAAAGTTAATACCACTAGACCAAGATATAGCTGTTACTTTTACGGAGAAAATGTGGGACCTTGAGTACGCTGATGACGCTGTCATATTGGAAAACTCCGTTGGGGCTATTCGAGAAATAATCAAAAGGCTAGATACAAATTCGTCTCGCATTGGCTTAAAAATCAATACAAGATAGACAAATACTATATGCAACCATCTCTGATCAGATTTTTATTATCCTCTGACCAATGGAGGACAGAGCATCGAACGTTTTGACTGTTCTAGATACATTGGGGCACACATTACAGGAGATAGCCGTTCGCAAAGGGAGCTCGCTATTCGAATAGGAATTGCTGGAGCAAACTTCAATTCTACGCTAAATGTCTGGGACCCCAAGTTGAGTGCTGCTTGTTTAATTCATGCATGTTGTCATTACTGCTCCGCGGCTACGAAATGTGGCACCCAGCAAGGTCCCAAAGCAACCATATTATAAATTGTGAGGTACGTCCGGTGGATTCTGGGGATACAGAAATATGACTTTGTTCAGAATGAAGAGATAATAGAACGGATCATGTAGTCACTTATCACTGACACAGTGAATCAACAGGGCTGGACCTAGCTCAGCCACATATTATGGATGCTTCAAGACAGTCTAAGCCAGATCTACCATTTTATTAGCCAAATGGTTTTCTTTTTTTTTTATTTTTGGAGGTGGAACGTGGTATTCACACGCCCACTTAGAAAACAGATTTGGAAGAAGAAAAAAAGAGAAAATATATTTCAATTCCAAATAGATTAGAGTAAAAATATGTTTAGCTGATGTTGGACAACAATCGATATCACCCTATTTCCTTTTTAAATAAAATATAATAAGCGAAAAAATATTTGCATTAATATATGAGCCTTGTTTTTGTATTTTGTTTACTATTTTAGGAAATAATTTAAATGAGCAACTGATTTTTAAAGGGCTTAGGTTGAAAATGTTTCTTATTTTTTGTGGAAATTTTCTCTCGCTCCATTAATTGGAAAGAGAATTTGTCAAAATTTAATAATTGGATTTCAACTTGAAGAACCATAACCATACATTTTAGTTTTTATATAAATGTACAGTTTAATTTAAACAATGATTTAACTTATTGTTATTTTTAAGTGTGAAAAGAAGAACATTGTAAGCTTTGAATAATTTAGTGCCATAGAAAAGCTTCTGTCGTCTTCAAAAGCTCTGTGTTGAGAAATGGACGGTTCAACGTTTTCGTTAGAAAGTTTTGTGGAATAATTTAAAGTAAAGGCAATTTTATTGCTTTTAATTTTGAAATGGAGAGATTCTTCAGTGTCATTTCGTAAATTAGTATACCAATCTTTTAAGAGCACCACTGTCACAGAATGCCGCCTGAGTTTGATGAAATTTTACTAGCGATGGTCGTACATCATGAATTTTCATGGACTTATTATAACATAATAATGTTCCTTACAAATAAACCTACCATATTTGTAAAAGCCTTTTTTTCTTGTATTTATCTTAAATTAAGATCAGTAATTTTGTTTCGTATTTCACAAATAAAACTTTCGTTGTGATCTCACAATTCGATATATTTCGAAAAATATTTTTTTTCATCTTACCTTCATGAACCATACTTTTAGTTATATACAAAGAATTTGCATATAACTTCTACTTCTATGCTACATTATTATATTACAAATCTTTTTCTTTTATAAATAATATTAAAATATCAACCTTTTTCAAATTAATGTCATGCATTTAATTAGCTTTAAATTAAAAAAGTGCAGTTCACAAAGTTTAATACGTGACGGCAGGTTTAAAAAATCGATTTTAGTATTTCAAATTAGCAGTTAATTTTTACCTGTCCGTGTTGTAATTTCTTTGTATATCTTTTGGCATTTTAAACTACTGCAGAAGGCATTGAGTTCTGTAAAGTGTTTCAATTTATCTGACTGTAAAAGCAGGAATGAACTAAATGCAGACTTGTGTAAACGTGTCTGCGCTTAATGATCGAAAAGATAATTTGATACTATGTTATTGTCGAATTCGCAAGAAGAACATATTTATCTGAATATATTCAGAAACTATGTAGCATTTATCGTATACGTTCTAGAAGTATACCATATAAATATTTATAAATAGATTTATATTTTATTGCACTCCTGGTTTATTTAAATTTACTAGTTATTCCATTGTAAGCATTTCCTCTAAAAATAATTAGTTTATCAATACCGTATATTAAGTAATGGATATTAGGCAGTTTTGTACGTTTTGAGTACTTAAAAATCTATTTAACAATAGAAATCTACCCACCAAGTGATGCGTGAGTACTTTTAATGTTTGATTATACATTTTTATTATCAATATTTTCGACTGATGGTGCTTGATGGAAATTGATTTTCAATTCTGAATTATTTAAAACTGGTAAACTTCCATATGTGAAGTAGTCCATATGTAGACTTCACATATGGAAGTTTACCAGTTTTAAATAATTCAGAATTTTTATTATCAATTAATATATACACTACTACAATGTTAAACGAAGTTTAATTAATCATTAAACCTTTATACCATTATATATCTATAATATAATAGTTTTTATGGTGATCAGTAGTTATCACTCAATTGATCAACAGTTTAGTAAACTATGTCGCCAAATACATCTAAATATACCTTAAAATGTTTTGTGTAACTATGATCTCAAATTTGTATCTTTTATACAACCTTTTTTGAAACTGGGGACATTTTTTTAACATTTTGGCAGAAATCTATTTAAAGTTGTTAAAGATTTGTTTTTATTTTTTTATTATATATTTGCTCCCAACGTGGAGCATATGGATCTACACAATGTGAAGATATCCACTCCGAAAGTGGATGGATCTCCACGATGTGGAGACGACTTGACATGTATATTAAATAATAATTGAAAAAAAAAAACAATTTCAAAGAAATATACTATAACCAATCAATTAAAATAGTAAAACTACAATTATATGTATGGCGATGTAATGTTTGTAGCAATAAAAAGACTATTTTTCATACGACAAATATTATGAATATTAGCTTTTCATTAAAACATAACGTCAAAAGTAAAATAATTTACATCATAAGCACGAGGCCACATTTTATTTTATTTAAGAAGAAAAACGATGTGTATGATATGAATATTTTTTAAGAAAATAATAACTTTCTTATGAAAGGCGTTAATTAAAATATTGTTAGTGAGCTTTATTTTCCAAGCAAGCTATGTGTGTGTGATATGGCACCATCCTGTTGAAACCACACGTGCTCTAGGTTCAATTGATCTAATTCAAAAAAAAAAGGTTTACCACGATAGCAATTATTAGTAACTATTACCGCATTGCTTTTAGCACACTCAAAGCAAATATGGCACAATAATACCACTGGCCCAAATGGTGCACCATACACTTTTCCTACGAATGGTATTATCGGTTGTGTATCAGTTTAAAAAATTCAGTGCCCCAACAGTGGCTTTTTAATATAATAATCATAATAAAAGTAATCGCTCTTCATGCTTTCTAAAAATTAAACAATCATTTGAATATATTTTTTTAGTAATCTCAACACGTTGTTTTGGCGTTAGGTACTTCAAAATAAATTGTTGTTAATCATTCCCTACGACTGTGAATTATGAATTGAACAACGACAGTAAAATAAAAACGGCAGGCAATAAAATTGGCCTGGACTGTAAAACACACCCTGTATCGTGTAATAATTATCAATTTTACAATATCTTGTCTGTACATTTTGTTTTAATCTAACACGAGTAGTTGTGTAAGCTTATCGTAGCAAACCACTTTGAAAAAGCTCAACGTACTTAAATATACATAAACTTCTAATTTACTTTGGTTGCGATGTTTTTTAAATAATAATACGGATTATAGCGCCTTGTCGCAATACACAGAGAGAGAATTACGATATACCCTGAAGATTTGAAGCCCTGAAGGCTGTTGGAATAAAGGAGATTATCACAAAAAGCTGTTGGTTAATTCTGAAAACGTAGGCAAACGCCGAACAAAAGGACTAATATTCCTCTCACTGGAGTTAAAAAACAAAGTAAAAAGTATTGCGTAAAAAACTAAGCTCGTTTTTATATAGTGGCCATAATAAAAAATATAAAACTAACATGAGAACGAAGCTATTAAAAATTTACCAAAAGTTTTGAAATATACTAAAAAAATTGTTTAGGATGTCAATCATTTTCAAGACTATACGTTTAGAGATTACATATTCTATTTATGTGCTTATTTTAAATGTAAAATATCATGTATAAATACAAAGTATCAATTTTACTTTTTCTTTGAATTCTCTGAATTTCGTAAGGATTCATTATTTTATCATTTAAATCTCGTTTATTATTTTGTTATTGTTTGTTTATTCTTTGTAATTTTATATGAATTTATTATGTTTCAATTATTAAGTTTAAAAGCGATGTTTATTTCTTTGTAAATCAATTCTGATAAAAACTTGTGGGAGTGATTTGTATTTTTAATAAAATAGAATAATTGATTATTGCTTTTATCAAAATAAATACCATTAAATAATTTGTTTGTTCGATGAAACAATATTTAACATACAATGTAAGTATAAACTGTTGTACGTACAGATTGACAGTCCCCGGTAGCGTAGAGATTAGCGCGCGCACCTAGCAGTCCAGGAACGCGAGTTCGATCCCCACATCTGTTGGACTTAAGAAAATCCGAAAATGCAGAACTAGATATTCAATCGGTTGAACAATTATCTGACAAGCTGTTCTCATGAAAAATATCAGTCAAGGCATGTCTCCATATTGTGGAGATCCATATCTTCCACTTTCGAGGAGGAAATATCTTCACACTGTGTAGATCTATATGCTTAATTTTTAGAGATTTTTATATTCAGGTACAAGTAACATGTAGATCAAGCATGCCCAAACTTTGGCTCGCGGGTGAAATTTGGCCGAATTGAAGGTTTTGTATGACCCTTCGAGGCTAACAACTGTCTTTTTCGGAATTCTGAATATTTTTGAAATTTCAGAATTGGATCGACAATTTTCTAAGATTTCTCTTTTTTATGGATTTTGCCCTACATTTCATGATTTCTACTTACTTTAATTAGACCCGAATTTCTTATCGTGATTTTTATTTTCCTACTTAGTAGCTCATGCAAATTCGAAATTCCTCTAAATTTTATTTTGCGATCTGTGGCGTATATAAATTAAATACATTCAGCCGGTTATATAAATTAATTGCATCTTAGCCATATTAAATAGATCCAGTGTGAATTTAATTAATCATCAATATCGAGTGTCACAAAAATTCTAAGCAATAAATAAACATTATTATAAACCAATGAAAGCGCAGCATGCGCAATATTACCAACCTTCTAATAACCATTAAGAAGCGACGCACGGCCGAGCTCATTCTCTTTCTCCTCACTTCGAATCAACAACTCAACTAGCAAGCATCGCGCCGATGACTAATCATTTGTTTCCATCCGCTGTTTCACGCGTCTTTCTCCGCGAACATAAAACATTGTAATTATAATAAAACTGTAATAACCTTCTGATACTTCAACTTCAATAAATCATAGCATTGAAAATTATGTGAGAGTGTTTCCTTGGACCACATCAACATCTTACAACACCCCCACAAATCCATATTTTGTGGTCCATCAAGTGATTTCAGTTCATCTCTGATTTAGATCCATATGCACCATTTTCCGAGCCAACATGGTTTTAACATGTATATTATATCGAGTGTATATATATATTTAATACTCATCAAAAAAATTTCATTGTATTCTTTCTAAACATTAATATTTCAAATACATTGTTTTTATTGGTGTGCGAATTAAATAACTTGCCAATATAGTTTAATTTATTGATAACATCAAAGATATCTTTTTCATGTTTTTATTTTATACTCGTATCTGGATATACAGGAAGTATATATGTTGTATTATATTATTAATAAATTGAATTGGCGCATTCGATATGAATAACGTGGCATGTGTCTCCCGATGAATGTTCTCCATATTGTCGCTTCTTTTTATTCAACCTTTGATGTGACTCGTATAAAAATCCGCAAGGTTCTCAAATTTATCGCCACTTTGAAACGCGTTAGATTTCGTGTATGATTATTTATTTAAAGCCAATTTCATACATCCTTCGAATTCCTGCACAATAAAACGTCAGAAACACAAAAGTTATTTATGACTTCGCCAAACATATGTTATTTACTTACATAGGAAGACCGTATGAATATGTAATGTTAAATGAAAGATTTAATATTGTATAGAGACGAAAAAACAAATTTGAAGAAGTTTGATTAAAGAAAATCCTTGGTTTTCTCTCATATTTGAGTATTGTTTTAAGCTTGTAGCAAATATATTCACAGATGAAAAATGTAATAAATAAATAAAATCAGTGCTTTTAAGCTGCAAGTCTTCTGTGAAGTTTTTCTGTGGGTGGGCGCGATTATTTTCAAATATATCTCGTTTTTATAAATTTATTTTTGAACAACAATTTATTTTTGGGGCCCCGGATCATTGTTATCTAATTTAGGGGGAGTGGTATGAATAAGTTTGGAGAGCAGTGTTTTATATATACAATAACATGTATAATAAATAACGTTAGATTTATCTTACATTATATGTTTTTAAATTTACATCGTAAAAATGTCAATGTTGAAGCCGATATAAAAGAGAATACGATTTTTAAATGAGTTAGAGAAAGCTTCAATGGATTTTGGACAATTTTTTTGGTAATTAGAATTAGTACATATTTTGCTATGCAGATTAATCTTATATTGTATTAAAAGCTTTCAAATTCTTAAGAATTATGCAAAAAAAAAAAAATTAAATAAATTATCATTAGAATAAATAGAACTAATATTAGCATGTTGCCACTGAAAAATATTAATGATAAATGATAATTAAATTAATACAATCCTTATTTAATATTATCCTTTTCAACAAAATATATTCATCTCACCTGTCGAATGGCATGTTTTATTTTAAGCTTATTTATATTTAATTAATTATTTAAACATCTGTTTTTCTGGAAAAATAACGACTTAAGTATATAATATTATATTTTTGATGCGTTTGATAAATGAAATTACAATAAATGTATCACTGTGTCTCACATATTGTAACTATTTGTATTAAAATTTATTTTATTCTCATATATAGTTCGGTGGTTTGTATACTCGTATTTTGTAAAATAATTAACACATTCGCTGCTAAAGACGCCTTTGGGGTGTCATTCAATTCTCTTTGTTTGTATGGTACCGAATATTATCAAACTTTTTTGAAA
>JAGVSQ010014765.1:0-10464 GCA_022683975.1 Rhyacophila evoluta
AATTAAAATCAATTTCCATCAAGCACCATCAGTCAAAAATATTAATTATATAAATGATGGCTTTTAAAATAAAGCCATTATTTATTTTTTGATTCTTAAATCATTAGGGAATAATTATTATAACACAATCCATGTGATCCACCCAATTTTCATGATTTAATGTAACCATGTAATGGTTTATGTCAGGGGTGGCCAACTTTTCTGTATATAAGGTCTACTTTTTATCTTAAAAGCATGTGTCGCGATCGACTTGTTTTCAAAGGCGTATTCTAAGAGGGAATAAGGGGTGTGAAATGCATACTATGTTTACACACTGTGTTTCAGTATAAGGTACATTCCATCGATCGACGATCGACCACAATCGGCCTCGCGATCGACTTGTTGGCCACCCCTGGTATATGTGACTCATTAAAAAAATAACTTCCTTGATACTGCAAATTAAATGTATTTTCAAAGTTATACTTGTGTTGGAATGACCATTAAATGTCCCTAATGTAATGTGGCTAAATAAATTATACTTGCGTACATATTTGAATAGTAAGCGCTCCTTTGATTTTAGCCAAAAATAAAATTGTATAGCAATCGATTATGCTACGATGCAGAGAAATATAAAATTATCGATTGGCATACTTTTATTATTACTTTTATTATTACAATAAAATATGTTTTATTATTACAATAAAATATGTATTATTACAATAAAATAATTATCGATTGGCATACTTTTATTAGTGGAAAATATGTATTATTACATATGAGTATAAGTCAGTATAAACTCATAACTGCATTAAAATGTAGAAACAAATACCTACTCTATGACAAAGTGAAATTTGTGAAAACTGTTCCTAATATTATGGAGCCATAGTGATCAAATGAAAATTAATAGCGTGCAAAATATTTTTTCTCTTCTACGGCATAGAACATGAATGGAGAACGAAGATGTTGAAAAACATTATTAATTAGTTAAAAAACAGAAATAGTTATACACACGTTATATTCACTCCCCATGCCCTGAATACGTGGAGCAACCTATATCGAGTTGCATGGACCTGTGACTAGTTCCAGATGTCAAATTGCCTAACAACTATGACAGGGAGCGACAGTCTCATCCAAGACATCTTTCTTTTCGGTCGCACTTATGGAGTAAACCATGTCGACCCCTTGCGCTTGACTTACCTTTCGTAGATCGGTCGGACTAGCGGCCGGCTGGACTTTGTGACGTGGAGCAGCTATCGATAGCTTGAAACGGCTGTCACGTAACGCGGTGGTCGATCGCTAGGAAATTGAAACTCAGACCTGGATTCGAATTCACTACATCTGCTTGTAAAATACGTTTTCGTCGTCTCGCAATAACATAGTATTGCAAGAAAGAAGGTTTCGAGGGAAAGAATGATTCATTCCACGATGTTTTCCAAATAAAAAAGCAACCAAAAGTCCTGTTAAAATTAATCTACCACTTTCTAGTTTTCGGCTTTCGATATTTTAACTTCCAACGTACAAAGTGTGAAAATAACGAAAGGCGTTCTTACCGGAAGAAAAATCCGGGCAATCAATATTGATTTATACATACGACGTAATATTACATAAATAAATATTACTTAATCACTTAATCAAAATAATCTGTCAAAACGTCTTCACATTGCGGAGGTCCATATACTCCACTCTCAGAGTGGATATCTTCGAACTGTGTAGTTCTATATGCTAAAATTTGGGGGCACACATGGTATAAAATCACCATCATAGTTTTTTGGCTGAAATTTAAATCGTAAAAGTATTTCTCTTACGGATCAAATTCCATAAAATAATATGATGATATTTCTTTGCGTAAAAGACACTTTAGAATATAGAGAAGTAACTAGATGTAGTTATTATACATTAACATTAATTTGACAGAAGGTAAAATTATGTATCATTTTGTTTTTTGAGAAAATATTCATACCATTTACTCATTATTAAATAATAAACATATTGCAGATACGATTGTCTGTTTTTATCGCAACTGATTTGTGTTTTTCTAAACTTAACTAAGATCATAGTAATTCAATATAAGCTTTTAAATGGAAAATAGGAACGAACTAAATTCTTGGACGAAAATAATAAAATCAAAAGTACCTGCTCCACAAAATATACAATGTTTCGGCAAACCTAATGTCCTGTCATCTGAAGAAACGTTTTATATACACATGTGTTGGCTACCTGCCTAAACCAGCCGTTAAAATTTAATTTATGGTATAATATGTGATACAAAAATAAAACTGTTTTATTTTCCCGATAAATCACATTTTACCACAAAGTAAAAATTATGTTAATCAAAATAAGAATAATATCTCTAACAATAAATTTACGGATTAACTGATCACAAAAATTATTATATTTTAAACAACGTTTTATCTCAGGTCAAAGAAGAGGCTAAACGTGCTTATTATTTATTATTGGTAAAGAAGAAGGGGAGAACCGATATCCATAAATAAATTACAACCACGTACGAATACTCGACATTAAAATAATTATTCATTCTGATATAAATTTTAAAACAGTCCTGGTGCCGTGCTACGGAAAAATAGAAGCGCAATACATGATAACTGATTGTGATTAGATTATATGCTCATCATTATAATATTATAATAATTATTACAATCTAATATATTGAATAATTTATTCCTCATACAAGGAATAAACATTGTCTAAAATATGTAATCCATTTATAACGTTTGATATAATATGTTTCATATCATAGCCAAACCGGGCTTACCTCCTGCTTATCTTTACTAATAGTGCATGTAGTAATATAATAGTTTGCTTACTTCTGTCAATGTTACACTATTATTTAAAACTCTGAGTGATTTCTTGGTCACTGAGTATAATAATGTGAAATTTGGCAGGTTAGAAACTCTAGCAATCACAACTGGGGTGAGTAAAATAATTTGAATTGTTTCAAATTACCAAATAAATTTAAGTTCAGATAGGTTTAGTAAAATCAAATTTAGAAATTCTGACAACTCACTTGTAACCAAGTTCTAATTCTGCTCGAACAATCATTTTAACGCATGGCAGAAACAGTTGAAATAAGTAAGACATAAAACATAGAAGTAGCTTATTAGAATTAGAACAATATTCTAAATTCATGTCTGACATTTCTGCATTACTACATAACTAATTTTCAATTATTAACATATAATTTATTATATAACATGGGATATAACTAAAATAAAATAATTATGTCATATCACACATTCTCCGAGCCAATCGTTAGTATATTTATATTTAATACCTTTTCTGCTAACTATTAGGTAAGCCAAGTGAGACTTCACACTGAAAATTTTCTTCAAAGCGAAATAAAAATAATAGTGGTCAATAAATAATATAAAAAAACCTTTTATCGACTACTATCTTTCATATTGTCATTTTTTTAAAACTTTTTGAATATTCTTTAATGTATATATAAACATAATACCTCTACAAAAAAAACATCGACTCTCAAAAGTCAGAGTTGCCACTCAAGTAAAGTAAAATTAGTACCAGTAATTTAGAACTATATGCGCAGGCGTAGGCGTATAATGTTAATATATAGCTCATTTCAACCTTTATGATTGTATCTTGTCTTGACACTTGCATATAATATGTAAGATTCATTTTTTGTAAGATCTACCGCCACACTGCAGGTGTATTTATCTTTGGATACGATAAAATTATTTAAAATGTGTTTAAAAACACTTTTAATTGCTGATTAATGATAATAACTGGATAATTTATTATTAGGAAAATATTTGAAGCATAGAAACGGTTAATTAAGGTCCGAAAGATATTAATTAAAATAATAATACATCTTTCTGAAATTCTGATCGATTTACGAACCCGATTTTTCATTGTCACGTTAGCTTAAATAAAATTTATGAACACGCGAATATAAAAATCATAAAGTGAAACGGCAATAAATATGAAATGTCAAAGTGACAGCTGGAAATTAACTAAGACTTAATCATAACGATTGGAATGGCAGCCGCCGTCAGATGATAAAATTCTATTTCTGAAATTTTCTGATGAAAGACTGGGTGAAAAATAGTTTCCAGATATTATTATTCAGAATGAAAAAAAAAATAATAAAAAAAGATTATCACCTAAATTCACCTATCTATATAGGGTTTACAATCCCATGACTCGGCTTCATTTCTTGGTATCGTAATTTCAAGATTTTTGGATAAGATTTTATACGATTTTTATCGTTATGAAAGCACGCCATTAAGCCGAAGATGATAAAATACCCGAGATATTCGATAGATACATATATTTTATATTTACTTGACAGTATATATATACATATATTTTTGTAGAATTTATAAAATACTTTAGTTTGTAATATTAGAAAATAATAATATGGAAAATATCATATTTTTTTAACGATTTAATTATTAAAAAATAAACATAAGAATTATCCGAAATTTTTTTTGATTATTATATATGGAAAATTTTTACGAAAACACAGTACAGACAATGGTTGAATAATTATAGTAAATTATAATTACACGAGAGTTTTTTGGTTTCAATTATGAAATATTTAAACATAAATTCACGTCAGTTAAAATACCAAGCATATTTAATTGAACCGCAACGTTTTAAATATTCTTATCATCTTACTAATTTTATTCTGGGGACGGAAACACGCGATGACGTATTTTTTGGATGCGCTCGACTATTATTAGAGCTTTTATTCAGGATACAGGAAGTCTGTAAAAAGTTCGCTACAACTTAAATTTCATGTACTCAAACATTAAATTTGATCCACGCCAAACGCATGAAAAGTATTTACAAATAAAATTGAGATTTTTTTAAATCTCGACGGAGATAGTTAAATTTAATATGTTGTCAAGAGATAATATGGTATTTCAGTTTTTGACAGACGTTACGTCCGTCTGAAAAATCATGTGACAATAAATTATTAATATCAGTTGAACTTTAAAATAACCTAATGTTATAATCATTTTAATTAAATAATTATTTTTTTACCTAATATGTATTATATTTTTAAAATACTTAATTAATAAAAATTACTTTTTTAGATTTTTTTAATTACATGAGCTGGGGTAGAATGAACGTATGGATATTGAATAAATAAAAAAAAAGTTAACCACTGGTTTTCAAAAAAAAAGAAATTCCATTGCCATAAAATATAAAAAAATGTTATAACTTCTTATCGCACTATTCATAAATGAATTGTAGCTTAAGGATACTGTAATATATAAGAAAATTGACATGTTCCTGTTTGAGCATTATTCTACAGATCGTCGACATTTCAAATGCTCTACATACGTATATTTTAAAACATGGTTAAAGTCAAACCTAGTTATATAATTATATTTGTATTGGATCTCTTATGGGTTGGAAATTTAGATTAAGCCAATAAATTTCTGTTATATAACCCAAATATTAAAATACAATCAAAGCGACGTTCAAAAACACTCAAATCTGTTTGATTGGAAAGAACTTAAATATGTTTCGCTTTAACGTTAACTATTTTTTATCAAATTAAGTAGATATTTGAAAACAATCAATTAAAAACAAAATGCCTCTTATTGAGCGCCAAATATATAACCGCATGCGTATATCGAACAGTGCATCAATCTATTAAACTTTAAGCAGTGCTGCGCCATGGGTAGAAGGTCTCTCTGTGCAAAAAGTTTTTTGGGACCCCATCCTCCACGTTTTCTTAAAATTGATACAATTTTCTTCGAAATTGTTTTATTTTAAAAGTGTACACGAAACAAATCGGATTGAAAAACATATTTAATTGAAATTTTCTAGCTCTTTTTACTTATTTTATATAAGTATCTTATTTTTTTTGTATACTTGTTTTAAATGCGAATATCATTATAATACTGGTGAATTTATTTCATGTTTCTCATAAAAAAGGCGCACATCACTTTGAGGCACCTATGGACGAAGCACAACCCCCACGCTAGCAGTGCTCGGCCCTGAGTTCAAGTATTCTGTTAAATACATAAGTTATAGTTGAATTATAAATTATGTATATGCCTGCTTCTTATTCATTCGACACTGCATAGCAAACACATCTTACGAAGTTTTAAAAACTAAAATTAAATTAACGTAATTATCGAAGCAAACTTTATCAAAAGTCATCGTTGAACTTCAGGTGTTTAAAAGAAAATATTTATTTATATCAATACTTTCTATTCAGATATTTTTTTTCGATAAAAGGATTTGGCTTGCCAGAGAGAACGTAAGTGTTAGATTTCCCACCAGATAATTAGTTCGAAACGTAAAAAAGTGACATTTCTCATTCTTCTCGTACGGTTATTTACTCAAAACCCGCACGCATGTAACTTGTCAAGTTATCTGGAACCCGTGTCGTTCGAAAGCCAGTACTAACCTTCCGCAAAACATTTCAGATAAGAAAGACGAAGTATTTACAAAAAAAGACAGCCAAGACTACAAAAAAAACTTTAAAAAATCAATGTTATTTTAGGATAACAATATGTGGTGCGTACAAAACGTTACTCGTCCTACAAATGGTTTTGTGTGTGGATCGGTATTTGGTACCGATAGTATAAAATATTATGTCTCTTAGAACCAGCGCTTCCACCCGAGGCACCCTTGTTGTATTTAAATAATTCAAGAAACCCCTCCCCGTGCGCATGAGAAAATTACTCAAAAATGTTGAAATAGCAACGTACAGTAGATACGGAGAAAACAAAATTGTGTTTGTTCAGTGTTTGTAAAACTGAGGACGTCGATCAAAAAAAATCAACGATATCGTATGGATATTTAAAATATACATTTATATCCAAAAAGTTCTTGAACACACACATATAAATGATAATATATTTTCAATTTGATGGTAAAAATATAATACGCCGAGGCAACTACCAGTTGCTTAAGATGTATAAATTACACTTTTGATTATTTTTTACTTTTGCGATAGAAATATTTTGTTCTGATATGCTGATGCTAATAAACTACGATTAAATCAAATTCTCAAATATGTTGTATAAAATGTCACATATGTACATTAACGGGCGATTTTCCAATACCAAAAGATCTTAGTTTTGAGAAAGACACCTTGTGAATCCTCTTCAATGTCGTCTTTTCTTTTTTTGTGATAAGGCTCTAGACTCTAGAGGTCGAGAGCCAGCCGACGGTCTGATTCTACTTTCAAAGACTCTGAGAGAGTTCTGGGGGTCTCACAACTCATAACGTGTACTGCTGATTTGAATCTTTAGCCTCTGTTCAATCTCTATAGCAATACTATAGGCATTCAATTAGAAACATTGAATTTAGATACAATTAAAATTTTATTTCAATATTCTTTTATTTTATTTAGTATTTAGCTTACTTGGAACAATAGCCACGGTGTAAAAGTGTTAAAGATTTATTCATTTTGTACTTCACATTTTTATAAAATTAGAAATTATTGGTTGAAAACATTCAGAAGTCTAAAATTATTTTTTAAAACATCCAGAAAGCAAATTAAACGTAAATAGCAAATTGTGTTCTAAAAGTTTATACAACGGCATCAATTTAAACTCACTCACGCTCAGATGGAAGATATAATAACCAAGGCAATTTTGTTAAGCAACCCTATATTGGCATGACTACTGGCAGGTAAGTTCTGAACACACAAACTTATAGCCAGAATGGTAGAATTCTTGATTACACCATGCATAAAGTCGAAAAAACGGCGTCAGCAAATATTTTACATATTCGTCTTTAGTTTTAAGGGGTTATAAACGCCTATAAATAATCTTAACCGAATAACCAATACTCTTACAGTTTCAGGAGTCATATATTTCGTAGATATTTCATACAAAAGTCCCTTTCCGCGCGTTAGATTTTCATTTTAAATTCCATATAGGGGAATACGTCTTCGGGGGTAATTCACGGTCGTTAAATCCGAGCACAAAGCACCACATTTGGCAAAATCCCGAACGCACACGGTAAGACGAATAAGGCGTAAAGAACGCTTGGACTGTGACACCGTGAACGAGACGGTGATATTTGCCGAGATTTAGTGAGATTATTTTATGTAATGGTCCACGAACAAATCTCGAGATAATGTTACCTATTGCTGGGTAATTTGAGAAAAGAGACGAGTGAGGAAAATGGTAGAATAAGAATAATCTCTCCGTACATTTGAGTCGAAATATGAATCCTCTAAATAGAATTTAAAACTGATGGAATATATTTAGTACAGGTTAATATGTTGTGAGTATAAATAATATGTATTGTATGTTTGTATAAATCCATATAATAATCTGTCAAGTCGTCTTCACATTGCGGAGATCCATATACCTTTCGGAGTGGATATCTTCACAATGTGTAGATCCATATGCTCCACGTTGGGAGCGAACATGGTATATAAAAAAAAAATATAAAGTATTGTGTGTCATCATTTTAGTAGATTGGATTTTTACGTGTGCTTGTATGCAGGCAACTATCAGTTATACAATTATTCAATTCAATATTTGCAAGAAACAATATTGTTGAGATTATGCATTGAAAATAGTATCTATCTGCAAGTGTCGACCAGTCATTCGGGAGAACTAATCGACCCTAGTGACAATGAGGACCATAATTTCTTAGCATTTAAAAAATGTGCATCTATGTGAAAATTCAATATATTTTGAGACAATGTGTTTAATTTATTCAAACCTGATTGGTGTCTATTTAGCATAACAAAATAGTAGGTAATTTTTTTTAAATTACTAAGTAACTTTTAATTTCCTTAAATCTAAAGATAACTAACTAAAAGGATAAATATAGTACTGTAATACATAATATCATTATATACGAAACATTTATGTTTGGAAACCGCTTTTATTCCAATACATAATAATGGCTTCTGATTAGGGATCGAATATATCTAAGAAATCAAAATCGGGATTCGAATAAGTATTTGCAGAATTTCGAAATCTGGATTTTTTTTCGAAATTTTGGTGAGAATTAAAGCTTCCTATGTTTTGTTTTTAGCTCGCACATAATGATTATATATGTTACGTCACGAAAGTATGGTTTCTCGTTTTTTTAGCTCGGTTAACGTAAATTCGGAATTCGTTATAATTTTTTTAGGAAATTGATATTATATTTATAATTCAAATCAATTTACCTCAAGTTTCAGCGCCAGACTTTTGTTTTTAAAACTCAATATGGGCTTGTTAGTGATTTACTAACACTACATGTTTATATAAAAGCTCCTTTTTTCTCCAAAATATTGTCTTTTAAGAAAACATTTTTGTCAGCGGTATTTTTAACTGTGTTCGCTTAAACTTAAGATATCATCAACGGGTGAATAATTATTTTACGCGAGCATTGGCCGTACATGTCCTGAATATTTTTTATGTAGATATGGATGGGACTTGGACTCGCGAATTCCGAAGCTAAAATACGAGCTCACCAACGCGATCACCTAGACGACGCTTTCTATTTTAGATTCACGTATAACATAATTAATAGATTATGTTATATTCTCGCTATAAAAAAATTAACTACCAAGAAATAAAGCACAAACAAAACCTGTCAGTTAAGTGTCCTTTAAAAAACTTATCTTTTTAAAATGTGTTTACGTATATTTTCGAGCACTTTAACAGGGTAGTTTTAAATATTCACGTTGTACACGGTTTGCCGTGTAATTACTTTTTTATTTGAGACATAAAATTTAATATTACTTTAATAACGTCTCCTCGCGCCGCGCACGGGCCAGGGCGTGTGCGCGTATTAACACAGTGCAGGTTTGTCTCGCCATAAATAAAATTTGCACACCCTTAAGTTGAAAGGGGAAATATGCATATTGATTAAAGATAACGGCGTGCCACGACGGCCTCGGTGACGTGCCCACAATGAACGACAATTATTCCAGCGATACGCGATAGTAATTGCGAATTTGAATATATAAAGCCGACATTATACTTGAGATCTATAGAATCACACGTCCATATTTACAAAGTTTGTGAAATCGATTATATAATACCAAGACAGATAATCATCGATTCGCTTCTGAAAGACGCGAAATGAGTACACCAGAAAATCCCCTGAAAAAAACGAATAAATTAATAGTCCGGTGAGTGCATATTCATTATATTACTTTCCAAAAACTAGTGATGCACTATAGCCAAATATATCAAATACATACAAAATATTTGATTTAAAAAAATAACTAGAACTTTAGATATTATCAGCAAATTTATTTCAAATTAAGCGGATATATACATATAACCCGAACCATTTGAACAGTCTTTAGTTTTGCGAAATAGTAATCCTCAATTATCATAGTATATTACTTCTCTCGTGAATTGAACAAGAATCCAACTGGTAGACTTGTATTTCAGAAGTTTTATTATTATTATAATTAAAAATAATACATTTTAGAAGAGCTCAATTATTTTTGACGATAACCATTAAAATAATTAATATTTTCGACTGATGGTGCTTGATGGAAATTAATTTTAAATTCTA
>JAGVSQ010014766.1:0-10464 GCA_022683975.1 Rhyacophila evoluta
ACCGCTGGAGTACACAATAACGTAATATTACGTTTCCCGCAGGCCAAGTGTTAAGATGGGGTATTCCAAATTAGGATTTTGTATGGTGCGTTTTATGTTCCTGGCTAATGGGTATGTGTATACCGAAATTTACATGGTAACACGAACTGTGACAGCATCCTGTTGGAACTACATGTGCCCTAGGCCCAGCTCGGACACAAAAAAGTCACCAGTAACTGTTACATAATAAAATCTATACTGTTTCTTTTAAGAAATACCATATACTATGTACGTCTTTTAATGTGATAAATGTCTACTAGAAATTCACTGCCGCAAAAAATAACAAAGATTACGTATAAATTTATTAAAATTGATCATATAATTTTTAATTTAATATCTTCTCTTCAAAGAAGCAGGATATTGTATTATGGAAATGGAGACGCGAAAACGCTCACGTTAATATTTTATAATTTAAAGTAATCATACATAAATAAATTTCTTACAGTGTGGGCTGTAATATATTAACGAATAAAATTGTTGTTTTTTTTTGGCTTTTATAGCAATAACTTTCTTTTTCGTCGAATTTCTATAATAATATGTAAAAATGAAGTTGTCTTTAAATAGTTTTTAAAAGAAGAAGTGATAAAATAAGAGAAAAGTTAGCAGTTAAAATAAATTTCTCTTCTTACGTCTTCTTCTTTCTTACACCATGTTCATTCCCAAAGTGGAGCATATGGATCTATACAGTGTGAAGATGTCCACTACGAAAGTGATGTATATGAATCTCTGCAATATAAAGACGCCTTGACCGATTATTTTTTACGAGAATTGTTTGACAGACAATTTCTCAATCCAATAGTTATCCAGTTTTGCATTTTTATGTTTTTTCATTCCTGCGATGAAAATCGCGCACGCTAACCTCTCAGCTACCGGGAAGACTTATATAACAGTTAAATATTATGTAAAAAATATTACTTTATAAAAACTTAAAAAATAGCTTCATTAAAATATTGATTTATTACTGTCGTAACTCCGTAAGAAATATTTAAGTAGCCACATAACACTATTAGCAACTACTCGTTTTGAACGCATTATAAAAAAAAACCTTTGCAAAAAACCATGACTTAATAATAGATACGCGGAAAATTTCTAAGTGACGAAGGCTATCACAGACGCTTTACCATAAAAAACGACATAATACGACGTGTACAGCCTTGGGGAATATATCTTCACCGTGACATTGAAGGATTGTAAAACTCAAGAGTAAAGACGGGCCGACAGTGTTAATTTGGCTCATATTAATTTGGCAAGCACAATCATTAGATTGTTATCGTTGTTTATAATTTCGCAAGTAATGCTGTGAATAGTTATATCAAAAGTGTTGCAAGGTGTAAAATGTTTGAGCTAAGCTTTTAGTTTTACACGAGATTTCCTGTCTATAAAAATAATCATGAAACTTTGAAATTTATACAGATAAAAATAATGGGAAATATTTAAAATTAACATTACTTGATGGAGATTGAATTTGATGGTTCAAGTAAATAAAAATACAATGCAAGACTGGATGCTCATTGGGTTGAGTATTTTTTTGATTGTCAATTCTAGTGCAAAAATCATTCAATCACATTGGGAACATCCATATCGTCGCCAATCTTGCAGGAACACGTAATTTGATTTTTTGGTTTGAGTCACTCTATAAGCAATGTTTTATTTTTTACAATCTCTCGTATCATTGTCACATCAAATAATTAATTATAATGTATCTTTGTATAGAATTATTATTTAATGGTTTGGTTTTTAAAACTGTTATATATATTCTGTTATATATTCTTATAAATCAAATGGTTGCAGAAACGCCATAAAAATACGCGAATAATTATTATATTTGGCTTGTATCAAACGTTTCATTACAATATATACCCATTATTTATATTACATGTGTAGCGACTTACTCTTCTTTAAAAATGTGTTTGTCTAATCTAGATAAATTGTGTTATCAAATACCAAATGACTTTATAATACTGCTAAATGTTTCCACCACCCACCCGCCTCGTCCTAACATATGTATATAAAATATTAGAAATTTTCCTTAGCAATACATTTATAAAATTATTATTTCAGTCTTTACTGTGAAAAAGTTCATTGTACATTTAAAACGTTTAAATTGTACTTAATCAATAAAAAAAGCTCTCAATTTATTTATGTAGATCATCAAGGTTTAATTGCGCATATAATAAATATTAACTACGGCAATGTATTCGAAGCTTACATGCTAGGTAGTTGGTATAAAGAACAGATAGCGAATAATCACACTTTTTTCAAGCTTCTATTTATGAAGCGAATTTGATAGTGTAAACTTATATGATATATTATGCAGTACTCTTGAATTATCTTTCCTAGGGTTCCCAATTAAGCATATATATCTTTGATACTGCAATCAATATATAAGTTCGTTTTTTGTGGATAAATGGCAAAATTTTACTAACTTTTTGTCCTCTTGGTGAGTGGTTAGCATGCTCTTTTTGAAATGGGAAGTTGCTAGCTTAACTCACACAGATACCAGATGTTTTATAGGTTGAACAATTTTTTGACAGCCGTTTTTCGTGATGATAGTGTTTAATTAAATCTTTAGAGTGTGAAAAAACATTGCTAGAGTGGCCATCTTTACAATGCTTAAATTAATATGCTTCACTTTCAAATTGGACATGGCGTAATATAAAAATGGGGTGAATTTTACACTGTCTTTTCTTTTTAATCCTCTGAGGTCGGGACATTAAAAGCTTTTATTCTATCGTCCTGCACGTTATTTTACTCCAAAATGGGATCAAATTATAACAAAATGGGAATATAATAGAGTATGTACCCTGCCGAAATCAATTTTTGATTATTTAAAATAATTACACAATAGTAAAAATCTAAATATTTATTATTATTTTAAATAACTGCTTTCGTTATAACATTAATCTAAGTCCTAAATAAAGCTGTGTTAAAATAAAATTGTGATAGCGAGGTGAGTTTGAATCTATCCTAGATATTAAAAATTTTAACTTTTATAAAATAAATACACACATTTTTCAGTGTAAAATATTTAACATTTTCAGGGTGCTTAAGTTTTATCGTGAGGATTCAAAAAATAAAATGTGGCAGCCCTAATTTTTAATATCTAGCCGCGCGCATTGTATTTTTTTTCCGTGTGTGTTTGTAATACACTGAATAGTTTTCAATACAAGAAAAGATCGCATAAAAAGTTTCAAGTCATTGAACCTGATTCCTAAGAAATACTTGTGACAATCACCTTTGGTAAAAAGTAATTAAAAGGATATTATGTACACGGTATTGAATGCATTTTTAATTGATTTGGATATTAGATTGTTAGATCATTTTATAGCAAGCAGTTTCCTGTTTGACCACCGAGATGTAATGTGATATTAAAATCCATTTTAAGAAAATCTTTTTTACTTTTAATATTGATCGATAAATTATTTTCATTACAGTCAACAGCGCTTTATTCAAAAAGCTCTTTTTCTCCCTTTTCTATGTTCACTCCTTAAGTGGAGCATATGCCTGGGTAGTTGAAAACCAAAATTAAATTGCAATTTTTGTAACATAGACATTAGGATAAGTTTATTGGAACATGGTCATCGAATTTATATACATATAATATACATAGTGCGATATTAAAATGTATTTTAATTATAAAATTATTATTTTATAGTAAAATTAATAATATATTCAGGTTGGAGGCAGGATACACAACACATCCATTGTGAATGTCCCTATAGGTCGGTTGAAAGAGAAGAGCTCCTCAAGTTGGTTAGACCATTTGTCGGACTGATCGGCCATTGCGATTTGGTTTCCATAAAGCATAATTTTCCAGCTTTTAAAAAAAATCAAAATCATTCGGCGGATGAGAAGGTTTCTTCTTAACAAGGGTAAAATGAGTAAGAATAGAAATCACGCACACTTTAGTACACGCCAATATTATGTTACACATTTTTATTCTATCCGTTCTAAAAGTGTGGCATATAAATAAATCTCAATAGTTTGAAAACGACCACTCATTCGAATTAGTTGTCGAACAGTTTTGCTTAACCCATCGGGCATCCTGCATCTTTGATTTTTTTTTTAACATAGCAGCTGCGGAAACTGAACTCGCAATCTTCGGATCTAAAGTGCACACATGTTGATCTCTTGGCTACTGTAGAAAGAAATTATTTAACACACTCAATTATTACCAGATTGTTAATGTTGTAAGATATGTCGTGAATGACTTAAACTTATAGTTTGTAATCCTATCAATGTACGTAAACTAAAAATAATAAATGAAATAATTTTATTTTAACTTGGTTTGGCTTAATATAATACGGAGGTATTAAAATGATCTTCATTTCCTCAATTACACCAAAGTGATTGCTGTAATTAATAATCATCCGAAATTACAACGATGCAACAGACAAATTCGTCTGCGGAAATTTCAGTTATCATCTTTATAACGAAAAGCTTATTCCGGTTGAGCGAGAACAATGGAAAACAGCTGATTAGTGCATGCGTCTTTAAAGATCACCTTCAAATTGCTTGATTGCCCATAGACATCAAGTGAATAATTCCTTGTTGATTATTTTCTTGGCGCTTAACAATGGCTGTTTCCTGAAATAAAAATTTGCTTCGAATTAACATTGTGTCATAAAGTCGGTGCAGCTTGGCTTTTTTTTTACTTAGTTGCCAGTAATTTTATATGACTAAATGCTTTAAGAATACTTAAAATTACACTAGATTTTATATGACAGGATGCTTTAAAAAGTATTAAATGATGCATTCGACAGATGTAGCTGTGCGAGCTAATCATTTTAATTGAGTTACATTTAACCTTTGATTTGATATCCTATTTTTTCTCATTAGTCTCTTTTTTACAGATCCTTCTGGACGTCCCTGAAAGTTTACATCCTGTTCGCGAATTTCTATTGAAAAAGTAAGTTTATTTTGTTATTAAAACTATCTTAAATTTAAAACCGGTTTTTTTTTTATCTTCAAATAAAATTGTAATGATTTATACATACATTTTAATATTACTTGTTTTAGTTCAATTAAGAATTCAGGCACTTTTATGCTTTATTAAACCATGGATCGTTACTTCAAGTTTTATAATTATACAGAAACATACATTTCACATCATATGCATTTCAAGTTAAGTGTGGTATATGTGGTAAGTTCAACTAGTGATAATCGCTAAATAAACAGTTTAATGTGAGTAATCTTAAATTAGTCCAACAGAGTTATTCCTACGCTATCTATGGTCGTAGTGTATAAATACAAGTCACAAAATTCAGTTTTTTTTTCTTAATTCATCGCATTAGTAAAGAAAGTGCTACTTGGAAAGCGTTTTTATTATAAACAAACATTATCACATTTTTATGCCATGTTCGCTCTCAACGTGGAGTATATGGATCTACTGAAGATATCCACTCCGAAAGAGAAGTATATGTGTCACCGCAATGTGAAGACGTCTTGACAGATTATCTTTCACGAGAATTGTTTGTCAGACAATTACTCAAACCAACGGGCATCTAGTCCTGCATTTTTAGATTTTTTTTTAAATCCAACATAACGGGAATCGAACCCACATTACGGATTACTAGACACATACGCTATCAACTACGCTACCGAGAAGACACAGGTCTGCGCACTATTGAGACTTATTTGTGACAGGAATATTTCCCGAGGGTTTATTGTCAGTTTTGTTTATCAACCCAATAGGCATCCAGTATTTTGAATTTTGAAGCTGTGGGAATCAAACCCACCATCTCCGGCTCCAAAATTTGTACGCCAACTTCTTGGCTACTCATTTTTGCATGCTCATGGTATTTGCATCACATCAAAATGCGCAATTGCTCAAAAATATGACCGAATGATTTTATCTTCATCTCCTAAGATTTAATAACAGACGAAACTCAATCATAGGAAATAAAAAAACAGACATTACAAGAAATCATAGTGAAAACCATATATGTAAATTGCCATAAATTGCTTTAAATACATATTTTTTTAGATAACAATATTTATTCCTATCACAGAAAGCCATTCTGATTAACTGATATTCTTGTAGTTAGCATGGCTATTCTATAGATAACAAAGATTGTTTGTAAAGCGGAAACATAGAATGTTTTAAAAAATCATTGTTAAAGCACGATGCTAAAAATCATTTCACCAAAACATAACCTTAAACATAACTGATACGATAAATGTTAAAATGCCATTTTCGGTGTAAAATAGAGCATAGAGATATAATTAACTACATTTAATGCATTTGAATTGTTCTTTTTTAAAACACGTATCGTTGGTAATCGTGAATCTAGTTATGAATATTTTTTTAACTTTATTATTAATTTTAATCTATAGAATCGTAATGTTGGCCTTATTAGACTGAAATGAAAATTTAATATCTTTTTAATACGCTAAAAAACGTGTTAATCGGAAACGCATGGTGGAATTCCATCGAAAAATTTGAAAACACAATAACGAATATTTTAATTGTTCTGTGATATTTTCTAAAAACTTGACACGAACGAATGAATACGCTATGTCTTGTAGGAACCAGCCAACTTACAATATTATTACACTTTGCATTTTTTCAACTTCAACTTCAACTTATTTTTTGTAAACTTTTGCTTTTCTTTTTATGTGGAACATATGGCCACCGCTAGTAAGCTTTCATGGTGTCTTGCCATTCGTCAAGGGCTTTGCCTCTTTCTATCCCGATTTTTTTTATTTCTCCGAACGTATCTCACACAGAGATATCTCTCTGGGAGTGTCTCCATACGTCGGTTAAAAGAGAAGAGCTCCTCAAGTCGGTTTCACCATTTGTCGTACCGGTCGGTTATTTCGATTTTTGCAAAATCTTACGTCGAGCGAAAACGTCTCTTCTCAACAAAGCTAAATATGAACAGAACATTATTAGTTAGATTAAAAATCACGCACATCCCAGTATACGCCAACCAAGGTATTAGGAAGCTGCTCCTGAGACACTCCCGGCACTTTGAAGGACGTCTCACTTCTTTACGCCACGGTATACACCCGCATAATAGTTGTGGAGATGTGGCGCATTATAGAGGAAAAAGCCGGTATATCTTAATAATGAAATTTTAAGGGTTGCGGGATCGATAACTGAAACTGTATAAATAATTAGTCCTGATTTTAATCAGTCGTGAAAATTTTATTTAAATTCTATGTTTATTTATTTAATACTATACTTAAAGCACAATATCGTATAAAAAGGATCTTAAAAATAGAAGCAATCTGATAAAAAAATTAAAATAAGTCTAAGGATGTTAAGTAAATTAGATAAATCATAGTGCAGGATTTAAAAAAATAGCAACATACGAATCTCATCCTTATTCAGGCAGAGGATATTATGCATAACCGTGCAAATTTTAATTTTTACAATGGTTCCGTGTTGCTATCACTACTGATAGGTCAGTTTTACACGCGAACAATTCTAACAAATCTAAGACTAAAGATTTATAGTGTAGATTTTTTTTAATTCGTAATAATTAAACATGCCATAAGAGTCAGTAAGAAAAGTAATTAATTATTGTCATAAAAAAAACTGTCAAATGAATCACGACATTGTGAAGATACATACACTCCAATTTTACGGTTGGCATTAATTCACTGTAAGGAATCATATGCTCCAATTCAGAACGGACGTGATGAAAAAAATATATTTCTTAACTAATTTATAAATTCTTAAATTATAAAACTTGTGAACTGGTTACTTTCTCCATAAATACGTATAATTTCTAATGACTGTTAAACTTAGCCTCTGGAATATAATAAAAGAATTGTTTTATAAACACGTAGTGTCGGAAATTACTATAATAATATGATAAGTACATGTGATAATTTACAGTTTTATTTTTACTTATATTCCGCCTAATGCGAGTGGCCTGTTTCATAATGACGCTTTAATAATTCGATGCAAAGTTTTAAAAAGGAAAAATTTTAAATCTCACCGTGTGATTCGGTTCATAAATTATACGCGTATGAAAAAATGTACTTTCGTTTGATTAATGGATGCAAAATGATGTATTAATCATTTCTAATTGAGCGGTCGAGTTTGTAATTAATAGCTACGCAAGAAAAACAATTTAAAAGCTTTCGCATTATTGCTTCAATTAAAAATACTACAGCGAATAAAAGTAACGTACAAAAAATAAAGGTATCCTTTTTAAAAGCTCTTGGTTCTTCTGTCAAACATATCTACATTTATTTATTCTATCGTACACTTTATAGTATAAAACAAAATATTGCAAATAATACGAAAATTTGGAGAGCGATGGCTGTGTTAAACTAAATTGGTTATTGATATGTTCCACCTGATTGAGAGCGAGTTTTCAAAACTTTTAGAAATGAATCTGTCTGATATTTTTTGATCGTCTTCTTTCTTACATTTTCTTTGCGAGTCTTCTCTTTACTTTTAAGATTTGTTGTTTTTATTTATCTTCTTTCTCACATTTTTTTAATGCATTTAATTTATGCTCTTGAATGTGAGGCGCTTTTTTAGTACTAGAAATGCTCTAGAAGCAGCGTTTCGTGAGCTTCATTGGAATGGTCTAGAGTGTGCGTAAATTCTATTTTAGCTAATCTCTTTTAATTTCCTTGTTAGAAGAAACTTTTACTGTTGCTGTAAGGTTTTGCAATTTGTTGAAAAACTGAAAAAGTAGCCTTTGTAAAAATCAAATCTTTTTTATCATATCGGCTGTTAAAAATGGAGCGAATGAATTTCCGCAGTGTAAAGATGATCACTATAGATAAAACATAGATATGACGGTAGCGATGTAGAAAGAGTGCGTGCTTAGCAATCCGGGGAATGTGGGTTCAATTCCCCTTCTGTCGGATTAATTAAATCTAAATAATCGTAATCTAAATAAAATTAAATAATCTATCACGACGTCTTCACATTGCGGAGATCCATATACTCCACTTTGGGAGCGAACATGATGTATGTATTTCTATTATATATAGAAATATGTCTCCGGATGAATTTTCCACTAGCATTTGGTCACAGTCAATTACACAATCCACCTCTGTGTTTTTTAGTTTATAAAAAAAATGCAGGCATGGGATTTAAATCTGCAACGGTCATCAAATCATATATTTGTAAATTAAAAAAAAACAGTATCTTTGAAATTTCAAGCATTATTTATATAGCGCTGTTAATTAAGAAGTTAACTTCCAAACTACAAAAGCTCATTACATGCTTTGCTTCAACCAATTGTCTTTTTTAAGACCTGAAAAACTATAATAATTAATAGTGAGTTTACTTAAGATTTATATTTTTCCGCTCAAAAATGATTAAGGTACCTATTTAAAAACTTTGAAGATAAAATTGAAAATTTTAATTCTCGACGGCAGGTGTCATTATGAACCACTTTATTGATTCAAAAAGCTCTCCAAAAATGACATACAGATCGCGCAAGTGAAACATTGCCTTTATCTCAGACAATAATAATCCATTAAAAAATAATTCATTATATAAAATATACTGGATAAAGTAATCACCCAGCCATAAAGTAAGGAGGTCATATTTTATGTAAAAAATAATCATGTAAACCTTGAACGAAGTGACAACACAACAAGTCGAAAGGGACATCTTTGCATATCGAAAACACGACTTGTTTGGTATCACTGCATTCGAAGATTAATAGTATGCGAGTGACAGAACAATGTTCACTGTGACATAAAGACAAACTGTTGCCCATCACATTGTGTAGTCAAGGGCATTTGTCAGAACTGGTATAGCTTCAAGTCTTTAGTCCAGTTATAGTTAACATTTTATTATTATCTTCTTTAGTATGTTATATTTTAATTAATCTTCTCGTTAAAATGAAAAATATTCAGTAATAAAATTTAGATATTGTACTAAATTATAATTCATAATATACATTAACAAGTATTTATTTGTCATCTATAATCTACCTACGAAATAGTATCGTCTATCAAGTGCTTTGTCCTATTATATTGAATATCAATATTATATTTGGTAAGTATTGAATTCAAGGTTTTGGAGATATAATTTTGTTTTTAATATCGTATAATGATTTTTAATAATTTGATTTCTGATGGTACTTAAATTTTAACGTCCGTGGTAACGAAGGTGCTTTAGAGCTGGAGTTTGCCGGTTCCATTTCGACATGCTTTTAGCTTCCCGGATACTGAAGAGAAACCAAAAGATTATTTTAGTGTTAACTTGTACACGAGGAACAATAATCAGATATGCATATTGTATTTTAACATATTGTCTATCACGAGGACTAGCCATCAGCCAATCGTGTGTTTATGCATTTTATTTCATTACGGAGATTCGATATCAACATCTTCTGGACTTATAAAAAAAGACTCGATGTTAATTGAGTTGAACAATTGAACAAATGCTATCCTGCCAATAGTCATGCCAATGCGGAGAGCAATGGTGATGTTTAACGAGAT
>JAGVSQ010014767.1:0-10464 GCA_022683975.1 Rhyacophila evoluta
AATGTGTAGATCCATATGCTCCACGTTGGGAGTGAACATGGTATAAAAAAAAAAAGGATTTGCGAATTTCGATCGGAGCATAATGATGATTTGCTAATTTTTTATACACACTCGTACATTTAACTAGTATCGTAAAATCAATCGAATTGGATATGCCGATTTGTAAACAATGCACTTCTATTTCACTTCCATTCTATAATGGACCAAATAAACTGAAAAATTATTCCAAATTGGTAAGAATGTGTGTAACATAATACCACATGTGGCCGCTCTTATTCTAAAATCAAAGCTGCACTTGAGAAGAAATTTGAATCCATTGATTGATTTATGTGTTTCTGTGAACAGCTTTATAAGGAATCTTTCATTTCTTTACAAATCATAATAATTATAGAAAGAACTCAAGGGAATTTACATGAACGCCCATATAAAGGGTTAATTGCAATATCGTCAAGCGAGTAAGACAGATCTTATTCTAGACATTCACATCTAGGAATACCTCACTCAGGTGGAAAATATGCATAATCAATTCAATTCAGGCAAATTCGATAAACCTAACCATTGTCCTTCGTATTATCAAAACTATTAGCAGGTTAGTTCAACACATTTTTTTTTACCATGCCCCCTCCGAAAGCTTAGGATATATATATATATACATACACGGTGTGAAGATGTCTGCACCAAAATTGGGGCATATGGATCTCCGCAATATGAAAACATTAGATTATTATCCATGATAATTTGTTGCCAGACAATTTAACAAACAATGGGCAGTAATGGGAACAGACGTGGGAATCGAACCTGCATTCCCCGCGTCTCCCCACTAGCGCTTTACAATATGTATATATTTTTTATATCTTTCAATTTTTAATGCATTTAGTTAGTGAAATATTCCCTTCCAAACACTGGCCAACCACATGTCGATGTGTGCGAATCCTCGTCTTTTGTATGAAATGTATTAGATACCTAACAGTTATAGTGACTTAAAAGTGAAACGCTTATATGGAATCTCTATCCCAGACGAATCATATTGTAGTATTACAAAAGGCAGTGAGAAGCCATCTGCAGGATGTATTTAATGGCGTTAGAGATGCTTTTGTGATCTGTATCTGCATGAGTAAATATGGATTGGTTATAAAGACCTGTTAAGATGCCTCGTCATGTCAAACGTTTAGATATTCGAACAACAAAATTAGATATGGTTTTAACAATATGTGTCTTTGATTTTATGGATGTATTTAGTAAAAGCTCTATATTACTTAATTTAATTTTCCGAGCTTTTTAGTATATTTTTAATTTCCCTGTTTTATCGACGTATGTTGTGTTTTAAAGTATGTCCGATGGCGCCGCGAGATGTATATTAAAATTTATAAACAAAATAAAATAGACGTCCAAAAATGTTTATCGGAAAAACGAAATAATACCCGCCGCAAGATTATATCGAGGACCATAAAATTCACCCCCATATAACCTGCACATTTTCCGACGAAAATAAATATATAAAGCGATTTCGAATACTCGATCCGCGGTGAAAATAATTATTTTCGGTCGTTTTATATGTCCCCCTCTTTTATAATTTAAATCCCCCAGACGATTTAAAATCTACCGCCTTCACTTCTTAAAGGACTTAAAGGTTGACTCACACGAATTAAAATGATCCTAAATGAGCGAGATATTTACTCATTTGGATACCTGCTTAGTATCTCTTCCACACAGTGCGTACATAATTATATCATTGAAAAGAGAGCGAATATTACTTGACACAATTTGGAGTCGCCATAAAATTTCTGACATTAATTATATTATCATGCCACACGCTTATGATTCGTGCCTTTCCCAGTAGGAAAAGTCTAGTATCAATATAAGTAATTAGTGTGTAATTGTTTGTTGAACGTAGTAGTTTGTAGTTAGATTAGTGATGGATGATCAATTATTCATTATTCTATGTAGAAAATAAAGGAATAGGAAGAAAAGATAATAATATAATCAAATCAAAGAGAAGCTTAAGGGCGTGATATATGTGTGTGTATCGTTACATACACCATTATGTAGATGTTGCTAGTTAAAATGTCGCAAATCTCTCTCTCTGGCATATCCGTTTGCTATGCGGAGCATATGGTCACCACATGACGCCTCCAAAATTCTCTATCACCTGCAAGCCGCCTCGTATCCTCCCAGGTCATACCGGCACCCTTCAAGTACATCCCGTGGATAGGACACAACGGTCTTCAAAATCGCCGGAATCCCACCGGTCGGAAAAAAAGAAAGGCAGGATTCAGGCTCTGCGAAGGTATCCGTAGTACATGCCTCAGCCAGTTCCGGCGCCACTGCATGACTTTTAGCGTTTTAGTGTCCCGTCCGCTATCTTATTCCATTTAAAGTTCCGAGCTTCATTTAAAGGTACAGAAAAAACAAGATGAGCCAATGGTTCACAGCTAATCATCGTGAAAATTGTTACAAGATGAGTCTTCACATTATAGAGATCCAAACATCGCAATTTGAACTGAAATTGTCGGATGCTCGTTTATCAACCAACTGTTGCGAAAGATCTTTTAAGATTTACTTAGATAAGTTTTTTAAATTATGCATGAACATGCTGTATTCTCGAAGCGGACGAGTAATTAAAAACGTAATTTTTGATCTCTGTCTTCTTTGAAGGCCTCTGTGGATCCTTGGGATCATATAGACCCACGTTGAGAATTGTTGGCGATCGTTGCATTGTCTCAGTGGTCTCTAAGGTTGCGAAAATCGCCAGATTTAGAAATCAGTCGAATTAAAAAAAAAAAGCCTAAACATACAGGACTGGATGCCCATTGCGTTGTGCAATTTTCTGATCAACAATTCTCGTGACAATTTATCTCTCAAAAGATCTTCACATTACGGAGATTCATATACTTCACTTTCAGAGTGGAAATCTTCACACTGTCTTTACTTTAGGAGCGAACATATTATATGTATAAATATTTTTCAATAAAGAATTTTATGTTGCACCACCAATCGTATACGTGCCTTAACATCTTTTTTATGAAGATTAGCCATTTACCCCGTTCATGAAAAACACATGTATAAAAAAATTGATTAAACAATTTATTATCACTAAAGCGAAAATGGTGTATCAAAATTTTTCCATGGCACATTTCACATGGACGTCTGCCTTTAGTATCCAGTATCGTATAGAACCAATCGTAAATAAAATTCGTTTTGCCGGCCTTTATTTCGAAAAATATAAAATATCTTCCGTACCGATATATAAATATAACGTTGGAAATTTAAATCTAAATCGATTTTACAAGTCATTTGACCGGCGTAGTAGATTTGATATTATACAAAATTTATTTATTTATTTTACGGATTAGAGTGTTGCTTTAACGAATTTATAATTGATGAAAAGATTTGGAAATACATTTGAAGTGCGTACAAAAAAGCACACTGCTTTAAATTATTAAAATCAAATTAGTGAAATCAGTTCTACGTCGGAAGAGATTGTAGAATTTAATCTACCTTGTATATCTAACACTTAAAATTATTCACAACGAATTGGGTTTATCGATTTCTTATAATACATTACCACTTAGTAAATTACACGTAACATTAATGGAATTAATAAAACACACAATCCTCTTACGAAAGTGTTATATCTGGATATATACTTATATCTCATAACATGATCTTCTTCTATTTCCATATCCGCTACCTAAGTGGAGCATATAGACACCACGTGGCGCCTACAAGAATCCCTATTACCCGCCAGTATTCTTGTGTCCTCCCTAGTCATACTTGCATCCCGTAACTTCAAATAAATTCTATATATATAGTATTTAGCACACTTAAGTGCGTGGTAACCTACATCTTGGGTAATTTATATTTACTCCCGGGACATTCCCATCGAATAAAGTCGATCGCTTCTCGATACCAGAGCTCCGGGAGACGCCTGATTAAAACCAAGTGTAAGGACGGGGCGGGTGAATGGTGGGCACATTAGGTAGATAGTATTTAGTGGCCTTCCGAGACACCGATAACTGACCGGGCTTAAGAATAGGCAGGTCAGGTTCAGATGCTCTTGAGGTATCCGCAATATGTGACCGAGCCAGGTCCAGCGTCGCAGCTTAACTTTGTCTTTCTTCTTTTAAACTTCTCGTTTCGAACGAAGTCACACCACCATATCCACAGTATCCGCCGCAGGCACCTGTTCTCAAAGCTTTCTTTGAGCTTTTGTTGAAGCCACGTTTCGCAGCCTTAGAGCCACACTGAGGGAATGCATGCATTGAACATGCGGCATTTGGTTATAATATAAAGCTTATTATTTTGATTAAAATTCGTGATTCGGATTTCGATTTTCGGCATCATCAGGCTCTGGGTATGTGAAATATATCGACTGTGGAAAGGCTCACGGTTAAATACCATGCTCGCTCCCGAATTGGAGCATATGGATCTACATAGTGTGAAGATATCCACTCCGAGACTGGAGTATATGGACCTCTGCAATGTGAAGACGTCCTGACAGATTATTTTTCACAAGAATTTTTTGTCAGATAATTGCTCAACCCAATGGGCATGCAGTCCTGCATTTTCAGATTAAATTTTTTTTTCCAACATATGGGGATTTGAACCCGAGTTCCTCGGATTGCATGCCACGCACGCTACCAACTACGCTAACCGGGGAGACAAACCTTACAGAGGTACAACCTTGAAGTGAATGAAGTCTAAAACTGGTGTTTTATTTACTCAATATAATATTAGTTTAAAATCACATTCGTTGCGCCATGGTATACGTCCACACAACGGCTGTTAAAAGGATGCATATGGTGGAGGAGAAATCGTGTGTACTTGTTTTACCTTGCTTATTATTAAATAAAGAATTTTGAAACATGTATTTTATACAGTGTAGACTTATTCTTTGTTTGATATATTGTATTATAAATCTATAGGTCTTCTCATTCTTAATATTGTCCTTATCAGGTATGCTTCGTGAATTTGTTAAAATGCTTTGAAGTTACGATAAAATATCGTGATTTATTATTACTCGTGTGTATGCGAATTCATAAAATTCCAGTCTCAAACTATTCCATAGAATATTCACCAATCAATACGTTTAACCACTTTATCTTCCTCTTGTATGAGATATTCGCAAGAACATAAACGTCCCACCTTAACAACGAGCAGGGCGTTTTTAATATCGACTGAATATTCGGTATTTATACCAAATAAATTATCGGTTATCTGGTAAATAATTACAACTAATTTTAAGACATTGATTACAATTTGTCTCCCCGGTTAGCGTAGTTGGTAGCGTGCGCTCCTAGCAATCCGAGAAAAGCGGATTCGATTCCCCATCTGCTGGATTTAAAAAATCTAAAAATGTAGGACTGGATGCCCATTGGGTTAAGCAATTGTCTGACAAACAATTCGTTTGAAAAATAATCTGTCAAGACGTATTCACATTGCGAAGATCCATGTACTCCACTTTCGGAGTGGATATCTTCTCGCTGTGTAGATCCATATGCTCAACTCTGAGAGCGAACATGTTATATAAATATGTTTATATTTTCCAAAGAAAAATAACAAAAAATAGAGAATTTGAAAAACAACGAACGAAAGATAAAAAGCGTACCAAGAAAGTTAGACGGATCCTATTCTAAAAATGTATGAAAAGTATCCAACTACACTCACTTTTACACAGGTAGGAGATATCAATAACCGAGGCAATCTCGTTATAGATCACGATTACTCTCCGCATTGGCCTAACTACTGGCAGGTTAATTCTCTATTATTAACACTTATTATCCTCTGATGGATAGTGAGTGACCAATACTTATTCAACAATATTTTCTTTATCCAAATATACCGATTACAGGGTCTTTATCTTTATTTATTTCTCATATACTCTCTATGGTTTTAATGATACTGTTACAAAACAGACACATTGATTAATATTATATAAATAGAAATAATTAATTTGTATTTAATCATGTATATTATTAGATGACATTTGTATGTGTGTAGAACATCGTCGATCACTTATTTAAATCGTGTAATTTGGTCTTAAAAGGGAAGAGACGGAGCATTCTGAGCGGCTAGACACAATAGCTTAGTTCTTAGTGTATAAAAGATATTTGCCTTAGGATGTCGTCATTTTGTTATGTAATGCCCTTTTTTATGTTATTTGATTTCAACTTTTAATAAAATAATTTTATACAGCCAATAACAATAATCGATCTCGCAGATTTTGGGCGGAATTTTCAAGAAAAATAATCTGTCAAAACATGTCTTCACATTGAGAAGAATCATAATATAATCCACTTTCGGAGTCGACATCTGCACACTGTATAACCATATGCTTGACATTTGGAGCGGACATGGTAATTAAAAAGGTAAATTAATACTTTTTTGCACTTGGAATAATAATGATTATAAATCGAAATACCGGTATTTTTATAGGACGTATTTTCTAAAATTTCCGTACCGGTAGTCTATAAATTGAATATCCTTCATACATTGTGTCGCAGCATACCTCCCCAATACGACACAAAACCTTCGGAACGATTGTGATTCTCGAAATAACGTACCAGAAAAGGTTCTACGGGGTAGTATTTTGTTATTTTGGACGAAACCTTATTGGATTCCGACATCTTGTTTTCTTTTGAGACACGTCCGGCTAAATTGCGTGTAAACATATTTAATTCTGAACATCCGCAATAGTCTCCGATTCTGTACAATACTATGGCAATAGTTCGCTTTGGACCCGTTCGTATAAACGAAGAAGAATTAATTATTATTTTAGAATCAAAATTCCAAACTCATATCGACTGTAGAAATGAAAAAAACGGAAGCCTTTAATTTACAAGAATTAAATGATACCAAAAAAAATATCTGAAATGCTAATTATTCATTATATACAAACTAAAATTATAAAAAAACAAAAAATGGTCTCATTTATACTAAACATATATAAGTATTTTATTACACGATGTAAGATTTCTAAAAGTTTTATTTCTTCAGTGTTATATCGACTGCGGAAAGGAAAAAAAGCTGTAACCCATATAAATTGTTTTTTACAGGGGGCACAAAAAACTAATATTTTATGATTTTTATCCAAAGTCAAGACATTACATAGACACAACCTTGAAGTGCAGGAAGACTTAAACCAATGTTTTATATACTCAATATGGTATTAATTTAATGAGTTCTTCAAGGACAATAAATAAAATTGATAAGGCGGAAGCTCTTCTTCATATTGGCGAATTTCACAGGACATCATTTGTTCAAACTTAAAAGTCAAATTTATCCACTAATCGGCATTTTCAGCGTATATCCTTTTGATAGAACGTGTATTTACCGTATACGTCCTGGTGATTGAATAAAAGCTGGTTTAAAAAAATGAGGGGTACTTCTTTTCTCCTTTCCATGGTATTAGATTTTCCAGTTTTGTTATAATCATTACATTGTGCGTCATCATCAATATGAGAGCGATAACCTAAGTTAGATCCTATCTTCTAATATTAGATTCCACTGTCTATCAATTTTTGATTGAATTATAATTCAATTTGACACTTCGATCACACTATAGTTATCAACAACTTCATTTAGCATTTATCTGCATATTTTCCTGCTCTCTGGTGGGTTCGTGATAGTTACTTTATCCGTTAGTATTTATTTTTTTAGTCCCAGTTAGCACGGTCTTCAAATCTTGACTGACGAAATAAATTGGCAGTTATACATAAACAATTGCCATCTCATATAAGGCCGTATTTATGGCAACCAATTATTATCCCTCAAGCTTTATGTAACACCCAACGGTAAATATTCGGGCGTTATTCTTACGTCCATTAAAATGAGGTAAAATGCATTAAATGACGAGATCTAAACCATAAAATCTGTTATCATATACAATGGGTTCGTAAAAATCCACTTTTGCATGTGACGTAAGCTGATCCAATTTACACGCATTGTTTATTTAGATGTTAGAAGATGGCAAATTCTTATTCCTTCATATACGCTCCCTATTTTTCTAAGTAAATTTGGGCTAGTATTATAAAAAAACTTGTACCATAATATGTGTTCTCTCTTCTTCCATATACGCTCTCTAAGTGGAGCATATAGAATCCACGTGCCACCTCCAACAACCTGTGTCGCCCGCCAGTATTCTAGCGCCCTCCCAGACCATTCCTGCATCCAATTACTTCGCCGAATACATTCTATAGATAGTATTTAGCGGCCTTCCGGGACGAATAGGCAGTTCAGGTTCAGATGACAAATACCGGTCGTAAATAACCACCACAGTATACGCGAGTGTTTAATATTATAGAATAATAATAATAAATAATAATTAAAAAATAATAGATCAAAAGATATTTGTCCTTAAAAAGTTTTCCTCATACGTTACGCTGAAAGTTAGAACAATAGATATAACTTTTGTAAAGGGGATTTTCGTTTTCCTTTGAATATGTTAATGACTCCGGGAAGTATAGGCCTTGTTCTCACATTATGTGAATTCTATTATTTCGTGTGCAGTATTATTGTGCCGGGTATGCTGATTCCGATATATTCACGATGAAATTTCCAAAGCTTATTTCTTGTTATACGTCTTCGACATGCATGTAGTTTTGGATTTATTATCAGTGTATTCTATGCGACGAATAAAAGCTCTCGCCCACACTCGAAAAATATATTCGTACTATCGATATGTACTTGTTAATATTATCGAATTTGTACGATCTATAACACTTAATTTTATAGCCTGAAACGAATTCAACACGTCTAACTTTTCTATTAGAACTTTAGGAAAAATTTCGTATATTTTGATAATTCAACAACTTGATAAGGATTTTTTTTATTATTCTCTCTGCCATATCCGCACCCTATGCGGAGCGTATAGCCACCACGTGATGCCTCCAGTATTCTACATCACCCCCCATCTGCCTTACATCCTCCCAGGTCATCCCAGTACCATGTAGATCCGCTGAGTCTATCCTATGGATAGTACCCAACGGTCTTCCAGGTCGCCTGAGCCCCACCGGCTAGAAGAAGGTACAAGCAAGGCTCTCCGGAGGCATCCGTAGCATATGCCCCAGCCAGTTCCAGCGCCGCCGTATGACTTTTAGTATGGCAATGGGTTGTCCCGTTCACTCCTTTATTTCTGAGTTTCTTGCAAAGTCAGTTCACTTCACCCACAGTATCTGACGCAATCATCTGTTCAAAAATATATTTTTGATAAAATTATCATCGCTTCCAAAGTTCCGCATATAAATCTATACAGTGTGAAATACTAAATACTCCGAAAGTGAAGTATATGGATCTTCGCAATATGAAAATATCTTGACAAATTATTTTTCACGAGAATTGTTTTTCAAACAATTATTGCTCAACCCAATGGGTATCCGGTCCTGCATTTTTTTATTTTTAAAATCTGACAGATTGGGAATCGCACCTGCATTCCTCGGATTGCTAGGCGCGCACACTACCAACTACGCTAGCGGAGAGACAAATATAATTTATATAATTTTAATTTCTTAAACTCGTTTAACATTTTTTTATTTGAATAAATAGTATAATAAGGATATGAATACGAGTTTTTTCGTCGTCTTCTTTCATGTCTGCCCCATACTTGGGGTGAGATTAGAGTCTCCAAAAATCTCAATTAATAAATGATATAAATAATACCACTATGGACTATGGTATAGATTATCTTATCTTATTGTCACTCTTCCAGTTTTTCATCATTGTTTTTTTTTTTTTTTCAGGTAAGAGAACACACTAAAATCCGAAATTCACCTTTCCATTGTCTTGTGATACTGGTAAGCTTTTGACATATCGTTTTATTCTTGCATACATATGATGTAATACCATAGAATAATATATTTTCACAGTCGATTAACGTCATCTATTTTAACACGTTGGACGCTGAACTTGCCCCGGACGCGGGCTTTTTTATATGGCGTTTCTATGATTATCTGAGATTAAGTCTTATCTAGAGATCTAATTATTTGAGAGTGGTTGTAAACGGTTGTAACCTACGGCCAGGCAACTGTCACAACAGTTTATCTTTGGTATTGTGCTGTCTGCTGTTTGTACTGATCGTGTCACGCAGTTTTAATTTTTTAACGTAGTTTTAGTCGGCTCGACTTACATATTGTTTCCAATAAAAAATCGTTGTTATATATTCGTGTTTCGATGTAAGCATTTTAGTGAGTGAGTTCCGAATATTGTCAACTAAAATGTTTGTTATATATACTGATATTTATTTTCTAATACTTTTGACATTATAATGGATTTTAAGTCGATAAAAATGACTAAAAATTAATTTTTCAGCGTCCCCGCATTGTTTATAATATTTTACCCGTAATAAATGTGTTAAAAACTTTTGTTTATATCTATCTGTTTAATATTTTCGACTGATGGTGCTTGATGGAAAATGATTTTATATTCTAAATTATTTAAAACTGGTAAACTTCCATATGTGAGATCACT
>JAGVSQ010014768.1:0-10463 GCA_022683975.1 Rhyacophila evoluta
AGATTATTTTTCACGAGAATTGTTTGTCTGACAATTACTCAACCCAATGGGCATCATGTCTTGTTTTTTACGGATTTTTTAAAAATCGGACAGATGAGGAATCGAGCCCGGATTTCCCGGGTTGCTAAGCGCGCACGCTACCAACTACGCTACCGGGGAGAGAGATAAACATAATTAATACAGATAATTATTACAAATAAACAAATGAAAAAATAAACAAACAATTTTGATTATACAAGAGATAACATAACATAAAACGATACTTTACAAAGTAACTTAAGCAAAAAAAACTACGTACGTGTTTCTGCAATATTGGCGTTAATATATATGTAGACAATGTATGTATATATGTAGGGCAACCATATAAATTCTTCAATATTTACTAATATCACCCAGATACTTCGACTTTTTCAAAGTTATATCAGCATCTTTAAATCCAACAGTCATATTTTCTGTTCTCGCAGATTTAAATATGAGGCGAGGTCATCAGGCTGTCTAAAAGCATCCACTGACCAGTCCTATGGCTTTTGGCTTAGTGAAACTGTGTTTCGTCTTCTCCTTGCGAAATCCTTTCAGAAGTCAAACTATGTCGCCTCCTGTATAAAGTACAGTCAGTTAGAAACAGATATGTAAAATATAATAGAACTTGTATGCCTGGCATTTTAGTATAATCTGTAACAATTTTTATTACACTTTATTATAAATCAAACATAACTATTTATGGTTTTTAAGGACGCCAATAGCCTACAAGGTAACGTGCGCGCTTAGGAGACCGAGATTTGAGATTTGATTATCACAATATGCAAGTTTAAAAACATCAACAAAAAAAACAACTATGCCTAATGGATGGACAAATTAACTGATTTACTCAAAAAATAATCCGACAAGGTATGTTTCCATAGTACAGAAATTAATAAACTCCATTTATGGAATGGACATCTACATACTGTGTTCGTTCATATGCTCTGCTTTGAGAGTGGAAATGTAAAAAAAGTATGACTTATATTTTTAAAGCAAATCATCTTTGTAACACACTATCATCGACTTATTATGTTTTGCATTATTAGATGTTGTCCCTGAGCTTTTGAAACTTCCGATGTTACAATTTGCTTAAACACTATGTTTCGCTTCTTCATAATATTAGAGCATATCGATTGTGCTGAAGAAAAGGGCTGTTACCCACATATAACACATTTTACAGGAGACAGAAATAAGTTTATTTATGATTTTGGGCCAAAGTTAAAACATTACATACACACAACTTTTAAGTACATAAAAATACTGAAACTGGTGATTTATTTACTTAATATGATATTAATATAATAAGTTATTTAAGAATTATCAATAAAATTGATTAAATGGGAGCCCTTTTTCCTGATTAAAAATTGTACATTTTTTTAAAATTTAAAAGGTATATTTAGACACTCATTTGGTATTCTCAACTCATATCATTTTTATACAACGTATATTAAGTTGTATACATTGTGATTATCGAATCAAAGCTAATTTGAAAAATTGATGGTTATGTCCTTTTTCCGCAGTTGGTATAGTTTAGTAAATACAAAACTGTTTCTTATAACAGCTAAATTAAAATATAATTGAAAATAGAAGCCGCCAACGTAAGACGTATTGTTATCAAGATAATGTATTTTTTACTCTCTAGTAAGAAGAAGTAAGTTAGAAGTTTTTAGAAGTTTGTAATTTTAACAAATTAACGATTATGTTTCGATGTAAATCAAGTGAAAATAAGGCTGAAAAAAATGAACTAAATGAACTATTACTTTTCTCATCAAATACCCGCCTAGTTTTAGAAACAACTTCAAGTACTCAAGTGTCAAAAAGCTCAAAATCCCCAAAGCAAAAAGCTTCGTAAGTAAGTTCTCCGCTTTCTTGTTAGTAGGCTTTACTCCTGGAAGAGCACTAACCTTGGCAGTAAATGCGTTTCAGGACATACGACCCAACCGCTTCACAAGTGGGGTTAATGCTACTTAAGGGGTGTCGTTCTGGGCAGAAGTTAGTCCATAACAATAAACCAGCCCTTAACTAATAACTCTGCCAGGAATATCAGTCAATACTTTGCTAAACGGTAATATTTTATTTTTAAAAAATATTTTGTTTATTTTATACTAATATACAAGCTCTTACCGGTAGCGTAGTTGGCAGCGTGTGCGCCTAGCAATCTGGATATTGCGGGTTCGATTCTTCATCTGTCGGATTTAAAAAAAATCCAAAAATGCAGGGCTGGATGCCATTGGGCTGAGCAACTGTCTGACAAATAACTCTCACGGAAAATAATCTATCAAGATGTGTCCAGATTACGGAGATCTATTACTCCACTTTCGGAGTGGACATCTTCACACTGTGTAGATCCGTATGCGCCACTTTGGGAGTAAACACGGTGTAAAATATATATTTATTATTTATACAAAATGTACTTTTTGAACTGAAACAGTAAAAATATAAATAATTTATTAGTCAACTATACTATATATACAAGCTATGGAAGCAGCCTCGAGGTGTATGATTATTTACAATTTTAATATTGAGTTGATTTTTTGCAAAAAATATTTGTCAACCAACCGGGCATCTAGCGTTACACTTTAAAATTTTTAAAACTATTAAAAATTATCTGTGAGATTTAAATCTACAATATTCACTGACTCACTAAAGCGTAAGTTCTTTCCAATTTCGATTTAATGAATAACCGTTTTATTCGCTATTAGCTGTACCCTGCCACGCGTTGCTGTGTCTCAGTTTGGTAAATGGCACTGACTAGTGTTGTATTTCACCAATCTGATAAAGATCTAATAAAATTAATCTGGTGAAACTTTATTTTTCCGTGTCGCAAATCCGACAGGCCATCTTTTTTTTAAACTTAAAAGCTGATTTTGAATACAAATTCGCTATTTGCAACTTACGTTATTTTAATAGATCGTGTATCAAGTTTTATAATTGTGATTATCGAAAAAAGTTATTTTTAAAATACTGAAGGTTACGCTCTTTTTCCTGTCCACAGTCGATATAGAAGTAAACTAAGCACTTAAATGATGTCATATAATTATTTCAAGCTATGATGACAACACCTCATTTTATTTATCAGTATGTAAGTTATTTTTCATAATTTGACATATTTTTTTCATGTTTTACTACACATAGTAGGAATTTGCAAAATAATTTTGGCAATCGTGTTCTGAATTGAAACGCATGTTACCAATTATTTTTAATGACAGACAAGAGCCTTTCGTGCTGCACCCTTATCATTTCGACGTCAGGTTTCATCTGAAACATTCCCTTTATAATAGCCATAAAAAGGAGGATTTAAGATCAAGAAAGTTCTTTTTATCGAGAAAGCTTATTTTGTTATACTTTCAAAATAAAAAATACAGGACCGATAAAATTTTTGTCTTTTCACAAGACATGATTTTAGCTAGAAATGCCAAATTAGTATCTAAATTTGGCTTTAAGTTTTAAAAATCTATATCATATCATATTTTCGATCAGGGAATAGGAATTATACCTCATAAGGCTGTATGCTAAATTAAATTGGAAGCATATGGTAAAATATTGATTGACAATCTATTAATCAACCCATCAGGCATCCGGTTCTGCATCTTTGAATTTTTCTAAATTATTTAGCTGTGAAAATCAAACCTGGTATCTTTGGCTTTGAAACCCGCACACTAATCTTTAGGATACACTATAGCTAAGTGAAAATGTAGTAAAATCATGGCATAATGAAGATAAAGAGATAAAAATGACAATAGATAAATGCAATTCCCTGTGACTGATGCATGTTGGAATATTAAAAAAAAAAACTATACCAAATAGGCACTGATGAAAATTTCATTCTAAAAGACAGTATTCAATGTGGATTATCTCACTTATGATTTTTTTGACAGCATCAATTGTATTTTATTTTTCTCTCTCTAATATGGTTTCCATTATATGATTTTTTTTATTTCTTATAAAAAAGATATATAAATAAAAATTGTAAGCTTTATACAAATCCAGACGTGTATGATACAAATATTGAGTAAGTGAGCCCTTTCCGAAGTTTTTTTCTTCTCATAAGTTTCTTTTCTAGAGAATTTTTCCATTTCACCAAAAGATAAATACCTCCATTTTATTTTCCACTAGATTTAATGTACGATTCTTCAGGTTGGAAATGTTACATAGAGATTTTATTACCTAGAAAGCATAAAATATCGAGAATTTACAAAAAGAGACACTATAAATACTTTTTTATTCCCGAGCTAGTTTCGACTGATTTATTATAACGTCTGATAATAATAAAATTATTTTCTCGAATTTTTTATACAACGATTGTTTCAACTTTGTTCTTTTTAAAGAAATAAAAGATGTGAGAACGCTTTTACTCCTAAGTTTAGATTGTACTTTATTACTGGGTACAAAATTTTTAGTTTTATTATTGTTTTTGAATTTTTAGATTAAATAAAAAAAATACTAGTTTTAAAGTGAAAATTATATTAAGAATAAATACTTCTTACCTATTTATGTATATTGTATTTTTACCATATCCGCTCTAAAAGTGAAGTAAATGGATTTCTACACTATACAGACATGTATTGATAGATTATTTTTTACACTTGGCTGTCAGACAGTTAGCCAACTCAGTGGGTATGCAATCAGAAGAGAAAATCGAACCAGTATTCTCTGGATGTGAGGGATGTATGCTCACCGCTGAACTAACGGAGAGACAACTATCGAAACAAAGGTGCTTAACCTTCTATGCCAGCCAAATTTTACTAGGTAGATACTTGTAGACCAGCTTTTTTTTAAATAAAATTGAAATACAAATTTTCCGTGATGATTTCTACACTTGATTAATAAATATTGTTTTAAAAAAACACATAAATTACTGTAGTAGTTTAGTCATTTTACCAAACGAATTTTTATATACTATGGTTTTCAAAATAATGTTGGATTTCAAAACTGAGTTCCGCACAATACCACATTACATTATTTGCATAATTATATAGCTTGATTTTCGTAGTACTTTTTTCACTAGAATATATTACATGTGAATAAAATATTTTATTGCACATTTTATCACAACTAAAATATTTATTCTAATAATAACCATTGAATAAAGAATATTGTTTTTAATAATACTTCCATATGACCAGAATAAACAAAGAAATTTTAAACCTTTTACTCGACGAGTATAGTCTTAAATTTAGCAATATAAACATAAAAATAAACAATCAAAAATCATAAGCATAGACAGAAACCGTCGCTTGAACAAAACCTCATGGACTTCATTGGATGCAATTCACATTATAACAAATAAGCGTCATCGCTGCAAACGGTGCAATAACCCCACCCCGGTGACATTTAACAAACGTCAAACGCCACGCTTTCTAAAATTGTTATTTACGTTAAATATATCAATATTTGACACGTGAAATTTTTTTGTCAACTAGTCAATAGATTTTATAATACGATTGTATACAATAAAATTCTAAATACATTTTTGATCGATTCCTATAACGTCGACAAAAACTTGCAAGGTTACTCGTCCTTGGCCTTATAGGAGATGCGGAGTTTGGCAAGTTAACTCTCCGTGGCATGGAATGCGTTAAGCTTATTTAAAAATATTTTTGTTCTTTTCAAAGTGTTATTCTAAAATTTATGATATGATTTCATCGAATTGTATTAAAAAATTATGATTTATATTGTGAACGATTTTTATTTAAAATAAAACAGATATAAATATGAACACACTAGCAAGCTTTGCTTATTTTAATATCATAATAAGTTTAATGTATATTTTATCAATTATTCCATTAACAATAAACACATCAAATTCGATTGTATCAACATACTTTCCAAGTCTTAGAATCCGTAGCAGTAATAGATGAACAAAAAAGGCTTCGCGGGTACAACCTCAGAATGAAAATCCCATTACCTTCTTATCTCTTTTCTCAATTCTTATGATAAGGGAAAGGCTTTCCTTATTTTCACAATGAAACGAGAACATTGCAAACGTCTTTTAGAATAGCATTTGAAGCTAATTCCATTTTATATATAAATTTAACCTCGTAATATTAACCCGCGAAAATTACTTTTATGACTCTGAATGTTTCGTTTAACTAAAGAAACGTTTTTATACACTTTTAAGGGCTCAATATTTTATAGTTTTTTTTCGGTAAAGTTTAATATTTTTTCAGGGCTATGTAAAGCAATAGTAAAAACGAGAAAATAACTTTAAATTTTTTTAGTTTCCGTTTTATTACGTTTTGAAAAATTCTTTGAAATTGCGATCATAAATGCGTTGTTACGTTTGATTTTAATCAAACTTTTAGTTTTAACTCATCAAACGCTATTTTTTAGATGACATAATACATACAAAAATCAATTTTATAACATTTTAAAAACCATTTTACATTTAAGAAATCAATTCAATTTTACCAAAAGATTTAATACTTAATTATAGCCATTTCCATTTTTATATAAATTAAATTTATATTTACCATAAACATCTTGTCTAAGCTAGATTAATAAAAAACTTATATGGAACAATTTTAAACGTTTTTTTTCTAACCTTTATTCCATGTATTTCGATATCAAACTATACATGTAAATTATTATAATTAACTAAAATCCACGTTTTTTGTAAGCTTTAGTTTATATAAGAGCCTCATTTAATCCAATGCCATCTGGTTTTGGTATTTTCAAATAATTTATGACATGTTCATGTCACAATGTAACGCGACACGTTAATGGATTGAGCAATTGACTTGTATCATGTAAAAAATTTGAATTGTCAAAATTAGTCTTGATAATGCATAGATTTATATAATCTATTTCTGGAATAGGCATCTTCATACTGTTGAAAACCATATGCACCACTTTTGGAGTGGACATAGTATACATCCATTTTTTTATAAAATTACATTTTTAGCATCAATGTATTTACCATTAGCCAAAATAAATATTTATTATTTTCACAAACAAGCTTAAAAAAATTACTCAATTCAAATTTATTCAAACTTTAAAAAAACCAAATTCAAGCAACGCATGGCATGCCACTGGACATTTAAAATTGACTCCTCTCTAGAAGCGGACATAGACAAAAATAATTAAGATAATACCTTATTATGGTAATTCATAAAGCTGATTACAATTTTATTTTATCTTATTGGGTTACCGATAATTAAAAGTAAAGATAAATAAACGTTGAAAAAAATACGAACGTGTTTTTAATATATTCAACAATAACATAAAAGGGGAATAAACGATAAAAATAACATTTTTTTCGTTATATAAAATGCTGACAAGCCTTGTTTTGTCTGTTTTAAAAACGTTTACTTATATAATTTGATTGTTACCCTAAGTATATTTTTTCCTGTTTTACTTGTAATTAGTCGTTCTTTTGAGTTAAGTAAAACCTACAAAAAGCTGTGAAATGGAATTAAAATACCCACCATTGTAGGCTTTGAATTTTCACTGTGCCATTTTCTCCTTATCTTATTTAATTAACAGATAATTTGGTCCTTTCTATTTTCATCCCTTATTTTTTTCCAGACTGCTCGCCTCTCCTCTGATAGTAATAAAGATAAAAGCCTTTGTGGAGTGCCTTTTCCAGCTTCAGATACTAAAATATAACCAAATAACGTTCGCTTAACCCATTTGTATGAAAATTTAAGGTGAATTGGACATAAAAAAGATGGCAATATGTCGGTCGTTATATTAATAAGCACGATGGATCTTATTTTTAATTTGTATATGCCTGCGTGTTTTTTGAATAAGTTAGTAAAATTAATTGTATACGTGTTAATTTCGTAACATTAATTGAAATTTGGCTGCAATATAAACATAACGCAAATGAAAGAAATATGTTAAATTATTATAATCGCTTAGGTTTCATTTAATACTTTTATTCTTAATATTATCAAAGTTACGTTATACTTTTATAAAATAATTGTCTCCACGGTAGCGTAGTTGGTAGCGTATGTGCCTAGTGATCCGGACAATGCGGATTTGATTCCTTATCTGTCGGATTCTAAAAATGCGAAAATGCCGGACTGGATGCTCTTTGAGTTGACCAATTGTCTGACAAACAATTCTCGTGAAATATAAATCTTCTTTTTTTCGAGACCCACATACTCCACTTTCGGAGTGGATATCTTTACTTTGTAGAGATCCATATGCTCTAGTTTAAGAGCAAACATGGTATAGATACAAACATATATTTGTAAAATAAATGACATCGTATTTTAAACTTTAAACTGTGTTTCATTATTTTTTGGGTGTATAAAACACGATTTTTCAACAGCTTAAAATGCAAGAGCAAAAAGCTTAAAATGACGGAAAATAGTGTTTTTCAGTTTTTGGAAAACAACTCAAAAATTATTGTCCACACACAAGTAACAACGTAAAATTTTGCGTAAAATGAGTACCAATATGATGTATTTTAGTGCAATAGTACTAAAACTAGTTCTTTCCATAGTCTTCAAACCTAATTTCAACAAATTAAATTAGAAAATAACTGTTCTTAATAATTTTATAGCATACTATTATAAAAAAATAAAAAATATTATTAACCCTGGAGCAATTTCGATTAATTCAATGACCTATCAATACAAAAAGATCGATTATTATTGTGTTTTTCACTATTTCATTTCGAAAAATATCTGACAGTACTCTGTAGTTTGAATAAGATTATCTTGGCAGCATAATTATTCAAACAAGAATTCGTATGACTCGTCTGTAATTAAAAGATTTTAAATTTTAGAAAGATGTTATTTTATTTCGATAATACTCTATTACAAGTTACTCTTGTAAAGACAATATATATTATTAGACAATTATTTACTTGATTTATACGGGGCTTTGTATACTGTAGAATCTGGACGGTTCTCTTGTATCATGTGATCTATAATTCAATTGTTTTACAAGGGTGATACACAAGGGTGACAGGGAAGGTGACAACAAAGTCATAAACAAAGCCATATTACTTTTCTCGAATGTCAAGTAGAATAAACAAATAAATCAAATGAAAAAAGTTAAAAAATAAAGGTAATAAATCAATTGAATAATTATAATTTGAGACTATTTGATTAACGAATCAGTATAATTAGCCACCAATAAATAAGGGTATAACAGCCCGCTTGGTTCACTTTCTATTTCTTTAGCTTTTTTGGCTCATCTTTTTCCTCACTCAACCAGGCTATATACCAATTGTTGTGAAAAAATATCAATATGACTATTAAAATTGCAAAAAACATTTAGTTTATTCCTAGACTGGGCGTGGTAAAAAATAAAATTAATTAAAAAATTACCACTTGAGAAGTAGTGATATTATTTAAAATGTTTGAAGTAAGCAATCATTGTAGGATATACTTTTGTCTGTTCAATTAAATAAATAATATGTCTTATAATAACCAAAATTTAAAACATAGTTTATCTTCAATGTAAATTAAATATGAAGTAAAATTATCGAATGCAAGAGATAAAGTGGATTTTTATCTAATTAATCAGTAACTTTTTCATATTTTATCTTTAACACTTTAAAACTTGATAAAATTCTTTGTGAAGTCTTAATCAAACCGAGGTAATATTTTCCGTCACGACTTTTAATAGTTTAAATAGCTAGTCGAAGTTTTACCTGCACTATAATCAAATAAAAAGTATCGTAGAGACAAGCTGAGCTTTCGCACAAAGGACAAAGTTCTCTCACTTTCTAAGCTTTTAGTTTTACAAGTTAAGGTGAGATGAGACCGATTTAGCGGTAGGCTATTCTGTCCGGATAGTTTTATTGTTTTTAACTTTGTGACAAATATCTTAAGGATGAAATAAGTATATAAACAATATTTCAACATATTTGTTTGTAGCAAGTTGTCAAGAATGAAATTAATAAAACAATTTGATCTTAAAATATTCATTTTAATTTTATCTATTGAATAAATATAAAATTAATATGTAAATACTTCATGTTTCCCGATAGCTTAGAGGCTAGTGCGCGCGTCTTGCATTCGTAGAATACGGATTCGATTCCCACACCTGCTAGATTTGAAAAAATAAAAAAATCCGGATAGGTTGGACATTGGATAAAGGAATTGTTTGGCAATCAGTTGTCTTGACAAATATTATAACATCATGATTGCACATTGTGGAGATCCATATATTCTACCATGGGAGTGCATATATTGAAACTGTATAGATCCATATGCTGCACTTTCGGCGCGAACGTGGCGAAAAAACGATTTTTCAAAAACATTCAAATTATTTTAATTTGTATATACTACTTAATTTTAACAACGTGCATTAGTGAAGTTGGTTTGAATGCAGTTACGCATACTCGTAAAAATAATCTGTCAAGCCATATATTTACATAGCGGTGATCCATAAACTATACCTTAGGAGCAGACATATTCATACTATATAGATTCTAAATTATTTGAAACTGGTAAACTTCCATATGTGAGATCACTGTTAGC
>JAGVSQ010014770.1:0-10462 GCA_022683975.1 Rhyacophila evoluta
TAACAGTGATCTCACATATGGAAGTTTACCAGTTTTAAATAATTTAGAATATACAGATAAGATAATTCATAATTATATTTTCAATATGTATAACAAATTTTTTATTAAAATGATAACAATACTATATGAAAATGTACTCTCCTTAGTCTCCCAGTCCACTCGGTAGCGTAGAGGTTAGAGTGCGCGCCCCGCAATCCGGGTAATGCGGGTTTGATTACCACATCTGTCGGATTTAAAAAAATCTAAAAATGCTGGTATAGGTTTGATTATTGTCTGATAAACAATTCTCGGAAAAAATAATATGTCAGGATATATCTTCACATTACAGAAACACACATACTCCACGCTTAGAGCGAGCTTTGTATTGATAAATAGTTAGAATTTTTTTTAATTAATCCGATTTCAACAATCAGAATTTATTATAAGTTGACTATATTTGAATCCGTTCTTCAAATAAAATTATAAAGACAAACATAGCATCATACATGTATATTCAATTCTTTTATTGTTGATTGAGTATACAAAACATGATTTACATGTCCAAGAAACCTAACTGTTTAATTATAACAACAAAGTAACGTTATTTTGAATGCATTGTTTTTAATACGGTCGCTTTGTTAAGAACCTGGTTAGAATAGTAACGTGTTGACATTGTTTTAAATTTATAATCGATTTTATATTACATGAAAGGCTCCATATTAATATTTTACAGAAGTTATCCTTTCTTCGAATTCATATTGAATAGTGTTCAAAACTGTAAATTTAATTCATATATAATCGTATGATTGTGGGATCCGTTGGGGATTGTTTATGAATTAAAAATTTAACTAAAAGACAGCTACGAAGTTATCTACAACTTTATGAATATATTACAATGTTACATAAATGAAAATATATAATAATAATAAATGATATTTGATTTGATATGCCAAGTTTATTGTTCGTCGTTTATCATTATCAAAAGCTGAAACTGAAACATATTCCAAAAGCTTATTTGAACTCATATTGTTTGTTAATTTTAAAATGAAGTCGAACTGATTAAAAAAAACAGTAATTTTGTGAATCTATATTAGAAGCAAAATACTGTATTTATTGATAGATATTTGTAATTTCATATCGACTGTTGAAAGGAAAAAGAACGTAACCCTCAGTTTTTTCAAATTATATTTTTGATGATTACAATGTATGCAATTTAATACACGTTTTATCAGAAAGATTTAAGCCACAAATGCCAAATTAGTGTCTAAATTTAGTTTTAATGCTTGAACGCTCCCAAAGTGGAGCATATGGATTTACACAGTATAAAGATATCCACTTCGAGTCGACTATATGGATCTATTTTTTACGAGAATCGTTTGTCAGATAATTGCTCAACCCAGTCCTGCATTTTTTTTTTAGATTTTTTTAAAAATCCATCTACAGATGGGAATTTGATCCCGCATTCCCCGGAATGCTAGGCGCGCACGCTACCAACTACGCTAACCAGGGAGACTATGTATCAAATTAAAGAATTAAAACATCGCTTTTAATATTTGTAGACTTTAAGATTGTATATTTTACACATTTTGGTTCTGGCCCAAAATAAATAAGTAGAAGTTTTGTGCTTCTTGTAAAATTTATTCTTTGTGGGTTACGTCCGTTTCCCTTTCTACAGTCAGCTTAACTTTTGCTAATAACCATTATCACTAAGTTAAGCAAGTCAGTTATATCGTTGAATAATACATATGTAACGAGTGTGTTATGAAATATTTAATTATAACAAAACTTTAACAATTCATAATGATTTTTTCGAATGGTCCTACTGAAAATAAAAATGCCGCCAAATACTTGCATTTTAATTGAGATAATTCTTACTTTATAGCTTATTCTTTTTTTTTAATATTATGTAAAACTGTTTTTTATCAGAAAGTAATTAATGACAATGATTTTTTTAGACAGGCATTGAGATTATAAAGCCTTGATATGAATGTCATTATAGCTGCATGCCAATATCACACATTTTGGATCGTTATTTATCATACAAGTAAAAATAGTGCATACGTTTTTTTAACAGTAGATAAAAATACAGGAAGCAAATATTTTTTCAAAATGGAGTTATAATTATACGCTAAAAAGTGTCGAATGCAGTGTCAACGCGCTGAGCGAGACCACGAAAGCGCAAAGTTGTGACGATGGTGGTGGTGGGGATACGTTTCCCGGCGAAGAGGGAGAGTGTCTCACCTCCGCGGTAAAAGCGATAGAGCCTCCTCAACTTAGCCCAGTCACTCTATAAGCAAGGAGAGGACAGTACTGAAATTGATTAGTCTTCGAATAACTTCGGGTACTAATTGACTATTGTTTCTAGTCAGCAATCGATCGACCAGCAGCCAAGATGAGATTCTTTATCGCAATCGCCGCCCTCGTGGCAGTTGCAAGTAAGTGGAATCACTATGTTATTTTTACTGTAATAAACAAAAAGTGACAAATTAACACGATTATTAAATGAAAATCCATATTTCATAATTTATAATTTCTTCAATTCAAACTGAGCTTAAATTTAACAGCATTGTGTATAATACGACCATCCCTTATTCATTTAGAACTATACATTTGAAATTTAAAAAATGTTGATACAAACGCATTGATAGCGTTTCTTATATTTAATACAAATTTTAAATTTGCATTGTCGTTTGATACATCACTTAATTCATTTGATTTTTCTGTATAGTTAGCTATTATTTCTTTGATATATTGTATTAAATTCACTTGTAGTGTTAACATTAAAAGTCATTTATTTTTTCCTTAATATATAAGATACATTATTAAACGTTATGGAGGCATTGTCTCATCGCAATATATTTTTATTTTATCATTAAGCCTATACAATTTTAATAATTTGATTAGATATTTGTGAAATCTTGGCATCCGAGCAACACGCAGTTTTTATTTTCTGATATTATCTTAAAATATATTTCACGAAAGTTATTTAAATTTTATTGAGTCTATTATAGATCAGATCTTCGATTTATTATTTCAAAAACGTGTTTTAATACCCTACAGTTAATGCGAATACCGGTATATTATACGAGTTTTTGGAAAACCTTGATATATGCCCTTGAATAATAGACCGGTAATTAGTAAGCATGCTTCGATTGTAGCTACGCATGTTAAATTATACCACGTTTCCTTCTAAGCTTTGTAACATGGTAATGATATTTTTTTCACATATATTTAAAGTCAAATTATATACCGTAATATAAATAAATATGAACTTAACCAAATATATTTAAAAATACTTTCAATTTATTAAAATAGAGACACGTAAATGAATATTGATATATAACATAATCTTTGTATACTATTAATAAATTTAATTTAAATATTGCAACAGATCAAGCGAAAGAATGTTGGAACATCAATTATGTCGACATAACAATATACTTTATTTAATATTAAGCTTTAACGTGTAAATATGTACTATATAAAAGATATTTACACTACAGCAACACTTTTTTTAAACACAAGTAATTAAAAAAATCACGATATTACCGTGCTTTTGAAAACCGGTTGACCGATATTCATACTTGGCGAAATAAAAATCAAGAATTTTTTGAGAAAAAAATCAAAAAAAATTCACCAAGGTTATGTGAAAGTGAACGTAACTTTCAACAAAGTGATGGAACGCAGCGTTATCGATTATATTCCATACGCTAATTTGTTATGTAAAGTTATATGTATAATTATTAAAAACGACTTTTTTAAATGTCAATACTTAAAACCCGCTTATAATCGAATGAGAATTTCATGAATGTCACATAACACGAACACGAACTTTTTTTACATATTGCTCGTTCTATAACATGCGTATTACATGAAGCTTCACAATTTCGACACACGACTTTACGTAAAGATGTGAAATAGATAAACATTACCGCGAATAATACCATTGGTTAACCAGAACTAGCAATAATAAAATCATAATCTCCATTTACAAGTAAATCTTATTGAAAGCTTTTAAAAAAGCAACGTACTGTTATTTAATATGCATAAAAATATGTTGATTTTTGTGTAGTCAAGAAATTTGAGCCCGTTATAAATCAATTCATAAACGCGCGTGCTTATCTCACACGAGACTATTTCTATTTTCAATTCTTTAAAGGTACTTTGAAAATACTTGCATTATAATTAATATATATGAAAGTTTTGTGTAAACTTTTTCAACTCATATCTTTACCGTTTCATATGAATTGATTCTAAGTTTAATTTTAAGCAGGCATACGTAAATGTCGATTACATATTTTCTATCTGTATACATACAAACTAGAATTCCAGTAATAAAAATTCTGTCGTGAAATTAATTTAAATATGTTTTTTTTTTTACATGTATTTAATATTGATTAATTTCATGCAGATTTGAAAACATATGTAAAGATAAAATCATTATAGTATGGAAGTATTGATATGATCTAAATCCATATCATCGATTCAATATTAATGGTACTATTGATACACGTTTTGTATGGGAGCTTTTTATATCAATATTTAAATTAAAATGGTAATTTCACACTTAAATGATACACGTAAGCATTATATTAGCATTATTTATTATAGTTAATTAAATGAGACAATTATTCACTTGTATATTATTAATCAATGAACATGCGTAGGTCGATTTTATGGTGGGCAAGATTTAGTTTATGTATTTATTCCGATAAAACATTGGTAGCCAACCTTTTACATACCATGCGTCAATTTTTACAGATTCATATGCGCCATACTTCTCAAGTACCTTCTAACTTCTAAGCTATCAATAAACTCAGAACCTATACTCAATGAACCATCGCGCAATGCATTGTAGAGTAACCGCCCCTGCATTAAAATAATATTACACGGTATTTTCAGAGATCTCCAACATTTAACACCAACTAAGCAACGGCGTAAACACATAAATTATTTTCTAAATTATATCGTTCCCAATATTTCTTTTGTTTTTAGCAATTACAAACCGATAGTCACTATGAAATATATTATATCAATAGAAATAGTGTGATTTTATTGAATTAAGTCAAATTTTGTCTCCCCGGTAGCGTAATTGGTAGTGTGCGCACCTAGCAATCTGTGGAATCCCCATCTGTCAGAATTTTACAATCCGAGAATACAGGACTGGTTGCCCATTAGGTTAGGTAATTGTCTGACAAAGAATTTTCGTGAAAAATAATCTGTCAAATCGTCTTCACATTTCGGAGATCCATATACTCCTCTTTCGGAGTGGATATCTTCACACTGTGTTGATCCATATGCTCCGCGTTGGGAGCAAACGTGGTATAAAAAAAGTCAAATAAGGCTATTAATTTAAGAATATTAAACTCAAATTGGCCTTTAAACACAATATTAACATACTCTTGAAGCTTTTAAGCTCGGTACAAAGCGATCAACTATTTGCAAATAAGTGTATTTTAACTGTGTCTCATTATATTTAGTTAAAAGCTAATTAAAAGATAATAATATGGTTCTTACCGCTAGTTTTTAATAGCTGAAATATTACGGTATACATTACGTTTGTGTTACATAAATAATTTATTGGGCAACTTTCGTTTGTCATTAGGCGGTGTTTGTATTAGCGATTGTGCCGGCGCCATTTCGTCATCGAAATATCTTGAACACAATCTTGTAGTATTAAATGTCAGCGGTCGTAGCCATTTTCAGCGGCCGTCGAAAACCTGATATTAAATTTGCACTGCGACGATAAATGCAACACGTTCTCAGCTTAGAGTTAAGCAAGCACCGTTATTTGCCATATATACAATACATAACGTCATGAGTATCACCATAAATCTCCACAAAAGTGTTGAGAAGTATTTTTTCATGCAGTTTTATGAGTCAACATTTTTTCACAAAGAGATACATGCAACAAAAATACGTCACTTGCAAAAGCTACTCAAATTTCTTCATATTCCCTATTCACAAAATTTTTAACTAAAAATATAAATGACACGTTGCTTAAAAAAAATTATTTCTGAAAGTATCCTAACAAAATATCATGTTATTGGCATAAAAGAAAGAATTGAGAATAGATAATAAATGAAATAATATAAAACTGTACATATATTTCAATTTTTGACTGGATAATCTCGAATCCGGGGAATGCGAGTTTGATTCCACATCTGTCAAATTTTAAAAGTCCGAAAATGCAGGACTGGATACCCATTGGGTTGAGTAATTGTCTGACAAACAATTCTCGTAAAAAATAATCTGTCAAATCGTCTTCACATTGCGAAAATTGATATATTCCTCTTTCAACATGTGTAGATCCATATGCTCCACGTTGGGAGCGAGCATGGTATATAAAAAAATCTGGAATACGTTTTATTTTAAGAAACTAAATATGATTATACTATGACAATTAATTATAAATCGAGTATTACTTTATCACTAACAATGACTGAAAGTATGTTTTAAATAATGCATTCTAGTCATTTAATGTTTGATATTTTGAAGAAACTAATTGTTTGAAAAGTTATAAAGAGATTCATACATATAATTAATTCAGATTGAAATTAAATAGTTTTGTCTTAATAATATATAAATAATATCAGGAATGTATTATATGTATATATGGATGATTACCAAATGTGTGGTTAATACATTACAATTTAATAATAACATCTATATCTGTTTCTATTTCTTGAATTTCATATTACTGCATTTCAATATTTCGTTGATAATATTTATGGTTTTAAAATTACTCAGAGAAAAAAAACCCTCCCATCAAATACAGGTTTATTTCTTCACTTGGCTGCAATAGAGAATGCAAATATTTGTGTAAAATTACTTATTATGAAAGTCATTAGAAATTACGAAGCAGTGTTAAACCATAATGTACAGAAATGCATTTCTCAATAATTGTTTCTAGTTTCGTGGTAAACAGCGAGTAACAGTAGTAAAGAAAATAATTTGTTGTGAAAATATCGCTGTATGCGTTACGCTCATGGACATTTTATTTTTCTCCGAAATGCAATGATTGTAAATATCGGGCCAATGCATATTACATTAATAAACACAACTTACTATTCGGCGGTTTTAATTTATTTTGTGCAATGGCAATAATACATTTTGAAATATTTAAACTGTGGTACTATTTGGGAATTAAATACAAATGATACTAAAACATAGTCTTATTTCGTTTTACATGCACCTTATGTTTTCAAAACTTACAAAGTTTGACAATTTTCAAGTTATAATGACTCTCTCTTCTATCAAACTGTCTGTGGATCTTCTTCAATCACCTTTATCCAGTTTAATTTAATTTGAGACTATAAATAGTAAGTTGCAATAGGAACTATTGTTGGTATGTTGTATGTTCGCTCACCGCCCACATATAGTGTAGCCCGAAGATGCCGAAAGGCGAAACCCGGGTCGCTAACAGTGATCTCACATATGGAAGATTACCAGTTTTCAATAATTTACAATTTAAAATCAATTTCCATCAAGCACCATCAGTCCAAAATATTAATTATGTATCCAGTGTTTGAGTAGTATATCACATTATAAATACCAGATGTTAGAATGATTTTTTATACGATATTAATATATTACCTAACTAACATAGTACTGATGGGAGTTTTGAGATCAGACACATGATGTAAAGTTTATTGATTTACACAATTTTATAAAAAATACAGTTCAGTTTTTAAAATAAGATGGCTGTATCAGTAAAAGTTAATTATTTTATTTGCATAAATGAAACTATTACAATGCATCCAAATTTGTTTTTAAATGTTAATTAATTTATTTAAATGTCCTATGTTGAATTATTTAATTACGATACTAAACATGTGATTACCAATTAGCTATTAAATTTTGAAAGTACTGTAAATTTAACGGTCGATTAGATACACTTTTACTTATTTTTATCAACCATGTTATTCAGAATCCATGTTATCGACTGTGGAAAAAAAAGGACGTAAACCTCAGTTTTTTCAAACTAGCATTTTTTTGATAATCACTATTGTTGCAACTTAATACGCGTTCTATCATAAGGATGTTAGCTAAATATTCCAAATTAATATACAAATTTGGCTGACAAGTTTAAAAACATGATGGCTTGTCAAATTTGCGGTCAGGAAAAAGAAATTCTTCAATGTTTTTTCTTAAATAATGTAAAAATTAAATAATGTATTAATAAATATGACACCAGCTTTACGTTACGTCCTTTTTTCCTTCTAAGGCTGATATACTTTTATCAGCGCTAATCACACAGTTGAAAAAAACCGAAAATTTAAAGTGATTTTAATGCCAAATTCAAACGTAATGAATCTCGTAATCTCGCGTGTATACTAATCGCTGTTTTTGGTCAGTAAATATAATATGTATAATTTGTTTTGAACATATATTTTGTATGACTGATTATGTTATCAGTTAAGCAGTGATATCTTCACGATATCTCACAGATGCGTATGTAAGTGATTTGTTAACGATATTACATGAATTGAAACAAGTGTCATTTATTGTACTTTCTCGCCAACGGCTGTCAAAGTTTCGAATATTTTAACTTTTTACGGTTTCTCTTCTCGGCGAAAGTCAACATTAACATTTTGTTTCCAACTTCTGTTGTTCTTTATGTAATGTCTCTTACTAGAATACAACGTACCTTTATAACGTATATCTATAAATCTTTTATCGAAATCTTTTAAAATGTTATATAACGTAATCGATTTTGCAAGTAATGCTGCGGCTAAAATAAATATTATTACTAATGTAAAACGTGTGCATAAAAAAAGGAAAACCAAAATTTTATTTGAGTTTTAATAACGCAGTATTTATTTTAATCGCAGCGCGTGATTCATGTGCTAATTAATTACCATATCAAAGTAAATATATAGTTTAATACTATAAATGAATGAATCATATTGAACAATAATTTATTCATTGTTTTAGACCTACTAGTTTTGTATAACATTGATTACCTTAAAAATATACATCCTTTTAAAAAAACGTAGTACGCTTACATTTAAAGTACTATTAACGTATATTTAATTAGTTTAACGACATCATAAGTTAAGCCCTGTGATGTTAAATAAATAAAAAAAGCATATTATCGTTGGTGAAGGATGTTGCTAAATTGGACATTGGTTCATATGTTGAGATTTTATACGTATACATAGCTAATAAATATATGAATTTACCTTAAATTATTATATCGAATGCAGAAAAAATGGACGTAACTCTCAGATTTTTTAATATGACTTTTTTCGACAATCATAATGTATACAACTTATTCCCCGTTTTATCGAAAAGATGTAAGCAGAAATAGTGTCTAAATTTAGAATGAATTGAATAAAGCATGGCATGCCAAATTTGCGATCAGGAAAAATGACTTAACCACATTAATTTCACCAACTTCTTTTAAATAATTTATTAAACTAATACCAGATTGGGTAAATAAAACATTAATTGTAGTCTTCGTGCATTATAGGGTTGTGTCTATTAAATATTTTGACATTAGTCCAATATCATTAAATATACGTTTTTTGTGCCCTTTGTAATTCGTTACTTGTAGGATACGTTCTTTTTCCTTCACATAGTCAATGTATTAAAAAAAAGATTAACGGTGAAGTCGTTTTTACAATTTGATAGAAAACCCTCAGTTTTTTTCGTAAATATACAAGTAAGGAACATTAATTTATACACTATTTACTATCGTATGAAATTAATTAACATCAGTGTTACCCACACATCGTCAATTATAACATAATAAAAACGGTAAATATTAAAAAAGTTAATAGATAAATATATTTATTTTTCGGTTATGACACAGCTGGTGTCGTTCACCTGAGAGGGGCGTGGGAGGGTATGCGCTGTCAGAATGAATTACGTATGCAAACATTACGCATGTCAATATTATGTAGGATATGCAAAGTGTTCAATTACTATGAGAAATGGTGAAATCAGACAAGCGCGAGATCAAATGTAAACCCAATATTTACTGACAGAGAAAGTCATAAGACTTACGTCCGGAACACGAAAATATTGCGTTGTTACGCACAGTATTTAACGACCGATGTCTTGTTGCTACCGTCATAATATGATGAATATAAAATCGTTTATATATGTAATATATGTGGTGTTATATAATTAGAGTTTTAAAAATGGAGATTTAAACGATAAAGCAAAAATTGACATGGTTTTAACGAAATTTTACGGTTGAATGTTGAAACTAATAGATGTGTTCAAATTTTTATTTGGTCACCTTTTAAAAATTATATAAATATTTGAACTGAAATTTTGTTTGTAAAATAAATCATAAAGAGACACGGAAGAAAGTCATTGTATATTGTAAATTTTAAATTATTTAAAACTGATAAACTTCTATATGTGAGATCACTGTTAGCGAGCCGGGTTTCACCTTTCGGTATCTTACTATACTAATATGTTATATGTTCACTCACTGCCCACATATAATGTAGCCTGAAGATGCCGAAAG
>JAGVSQ010014771.1:0-10462 GCA_022683975.1 Rhyacophila evoluta
TAGCATCCATCTAAACTCACTCTCACCTAGGTGGAAGATATCAATATCCGAGGTAATCTCTTGAACATCACCATTGCTCACCGCATTGGCGTGACTACTGGCAAGAGAGTCCTGCATTTAGGATTGAAACACAGCCGATGTTCTCGATTTCTTAGGTAGTTATTCTTTATTCTGTCTTCGCTGATAAAAAAATCATAAGATATTACAGAATAGAGGACGCTGGAAAACGCCTTCATAGAGTTGTAATTTATACTCCATTGATAATTATGAAAATATTTAAAGAATGTAGTATTTAATAAAAGATATGAAAAATAATTATTATTATGCATTATGAAATATAATACGTACGTGTAGACACTCCTTAAACGCGTTTGGATTTACATCATAGAGTTGATAACATTAATTCAGATCATGAACCATGTTAAAACATTTATCATGCATAATGATTACGACTATCATTGTGTAAATTGGTTCGTAGACCCCTTTTCACATAAGCATTCTAGCGACACATATATTCAGATATACATATGACCTTTTGCTATATGGTAATCAATTCATAACTCAAACGTACTAGAAATTTGTCAAAGTTCATTCGCAGATCGTTATTTGCGAACATTTCGCATTTCATAATCAAAAGTCACGATATACGTATATAATACTATTAACATCTAAATGTGGAGCATATCATTTTCCATAATTTTAACATTTTCCATTTCATTCCGCCCTACACTTTCATATGAGATGTTGCGGATATTATAAATTAATAATTCAAGTTATTCGCAAAAAAAAATATAACATAAACACATATGGGAAGTAAAATTACCAAATACAACAATGGGCGTAATAAAATTAACGAGAAGTCAATGCAAAGAGTGAATTTTAAGAAGAAAAGAAAATTAAGATAGCCTGCCTTTTTTGAGACAGATTATATTTTAGAAATTTATATTATAATACAATACTAGTTTACTATTACCCTCACCTACTTGGAATATATTATAACCGAAGAGATTTTATTAAACACGACCATTGCCTTTGTCATTGGCATAACTACTGGCAGGTTAGTTCTTCACTTTGAAATAAAAAACACCCGGTTTTATCGATTCCTTAAGCATTTATTCTTGTAAAACATGATGAAAAAAAATCGTAAAGATATACAAAAAGGCGAAGTGTAATGTTGTCTATTTTAGTGTAAGATACAATAAAAGATTATCTGGCATATGACGTTGCTTATCGAGAATAAGTCGTATATATTGGTTATATTAAAATTACACCCGAATGTCAAATTACGGATCATAATTATACAATATATTAGAATATAATTATTATACAAAATTCAAACTCTACATACAATTCCATAACATAACCTAATCAAATACGGGACAGGGGTTTTTTAAACAGGGAGTTATGGACATGGCTTAAAAGTCGGATACGTTCGTCCTGTGGCCTATTTCAGGCTTATCATTTCTATGATAATATCCCTCGGAAAAGTGAAAAGTTCAAGGATAGAAAATTTAAGTGTGTATTTGTATAGTCCGCCAAAATTGTATTAATTAATCATATGATATTTTTATAAACTAAACGCTGAAATAATATTTATTTACATCCATTTGTATAGTTCGTGTGTATGTTGGAATGCCTCTGTGAAATAGAGTATGAATCGGCTTATGCAGATTATGTGTTGATGGAAATGAAATCTGACACACTCGTTTCTGGGACATGATTCTATTGTCTGTTTGTTTGTCAAATATGTCGAAATGCGACACGGTCAATTATATAATTTGTGCATTATTTATGGTCGGTTTGATCTGATTTCTTAAATGCGTTGAAATTATTTTTAATTGTAATTGCACGTCGTGATATATTGTATTGCGTATTCATTTAAACTGTTTTACGATGATGTCAACACTCAGCGGTCTCATTTTGGTATTTAAATTATTCGTAACGAAAATACTTACTATCTCACGCTTTTCACATTTTTTTTATTATTTTAGTTTAACAATATCAAAAAATTTTCAACCTATCTGCTTAATGAAGGCTTCATTGATCTTTTGATATTTATATTATTTTGACAATATGTATTTTATGAAAAAGCTTTGAATGTAGAAGGGCTCGGCTTATATCATATACCTCATATTATATATTAGATTTTTCTTTACTCTCAAAAATGATATTGGAAAAATACCAAAGGGGCGAAAGCTTGTTTGTGCTTTATTTATTATTTATGAGACATTTTCTATTGTACTTAAAAATCTGTAACTTAAACTATCAAATCAATGAACTTAAATTATTCCAAAGCAATATGAATTCGTTTAATTGTTGGTTCGTATTTTAATAATTTACATGCTAAATTCAAAATCTTGTAATAAATAAAAACTTCATAAGTTCAATGCATATATTATTATATGTAAGGTATGAATTTATGGTAATTTTTGCGATTGGTTTACAAGTTTTTTTATACCATATCCGCTTATGTGTATATACCCCCAGGATTCTACCACGCGCAAGTCACTTTACATTCTCACATACCATACCAGCATCATTTAAGTCCGCTGAATACGTCATACAAATAAAACTCTACGGTCTACTAAAACGCCGGCACCTTACCAGCTAGAAGAGACAAGTGGGATTCAGGTTTTCCGAAGATAACCACAGTACGCGTCCCAGACGGTGCATTACTTTTAACGTGACAAGGAGCTACTCCGTCTGTACTATTATATTAGTTCCTCAGGATATCTAACCACCTAACCTCACATCATCATCAGCTGGTATAGCAGGCACTTTGACAATTTGCCAAAGAATCTACATAATCGGCCAGTATTTATTCTTATTATGTTTATATTAAATTGATAATAATCTGAAAAAAACGTGTTCTACAATAGCAAACAATAGACAGAATGTGATTTAGTATTAAATATATACAACTAAATTTCTCCATATGTAAACTAAAAGAATGACTTTCCGGAATACACTGTATGTAGATAATAACGTGAAGGTGGAATTCTGGAGTATAAGAAGGCCTGACGGATTTGTGTATCTGATTTCTTAGATCAATCATCGTAATAATAAAGTGAAAGAGTGGATTATATGCTGATGATATTTTATGGAGTTCATGAACGTAAAACTACTCGTTTATTATAGGGTCAAATTTCTTACATGAAAATAGATAGAGAGAAAATATTTTATTGTGTGCATTTTGGAACATATCTCGACCCAGACTTAGCGAACATTTTGAAAGAAATGTGTGTGCGACTGATATTCGGCAGCATTACAATGAATATATTCTTATACCATGACTTTCATTTCAAATTCAGCATCATCGAATACCACAACGTGTTAATCGCCAGGATCATATTCTTCCTTTAAAGTGACTGAACACACTTAAACCTAATGAAAATCGTTTATATCACGTATAAATGCATTATATTAAAAAAAACATTTTTTTAAGTAAATATTCTTAAAAACAAAACACTAAAACATTAAAAGTAAATGGCCGAGTGCAAAGTAAGATGAAAAACACTCAGTACAATCTAATTACCAAAATATACACAAAGATTTTTACGAATCGAGCGTTATACTTAAATGTACAAAAAAATAAGAAAAAAACAAATAGAACGAAGCGCATGAAAAACAAAATATAAATAAAAGATTCTGTTAATTTGCAGGAACCAACTCGCCGAGAGAAAATAAAATTGTATCTCTAAATCAACCGGTTTTAAGAAAGCCTAGTTTTTAGTTAGATTAACATGTTTTTCGAAATGAGCAGGCTCATTAAGAAAGAGGATTCAGTACAAGAGAATAAGCTTTTTCCATCCTTGTATTTTTTATTTATTCTATGTATTTAATTCGTTACATCTTGTCTCTACTGGAGTATTATTATGATCTACATACTTCATACTGTAAGCCGTAAGGAAATATTATAATAAAGCAAAGACGACAATCGACATATCACGAAGTTTTCAGACTAATTGAAGAAACATGATTCATTTGAAATTCAATATTTAAGATAAGCCTGGTAAGTCTAAATTATATGGCCTTTATTACACATATGCAAGCGACATCAGAGATTTTGTGTATTGTTATTTTCGTAGTGTATTTATATTTTTGTTTGAGATTGCGAATGAGAATATAATCGATCTTTTCCCAAACGTATTCCTTATCCTCACGAAGTTCTGGCAATTTGAAAATCTAATTTTTATCATTTTAAATTCTTAAATGTATGCATCAAGATTTTTCTCTTCTCGATTAAGTCATAATGATGAACGTTGCCGTTGTGATTGGTGTTGGGTGTGTATCGACATCGAAACGTTTTAATAAAGCGGAGAACCAATATTTATGCCGAACAGTAAAAAATCTCACACAATGCTTGGTTTTAATGGGATTAAGTGTAACACATGATATATAAACTGTACAATTTATATATCAGCTTTTTTTCATTGATCAAGATGATCAGAGCCTGGAACGGAAGCAGGGGCTTCTTTTTTCAAGGTTTGGTTTTCCTCTTCGGTATCTTGAAACAATCGTATTTTCAGCCAACAATTACTGGTGAAATTAATAAAGCTCTTTAATTTAGTAATTAAAATCATCAAAAGTCTTTAAATAAAGCCGAAATAGTTTTATTATAATTTTAATACATTATTGGTTCGCCATTTACGTAGATAGCTACTCGAGATTTAAATTTGACTAAGATGGTTATTGTCAGCTAGTTGGTTTTAAAAATACCTCACGCCTGTCTGGGCAACAAGCTAAGTGCATTCGGATGCATTTAATGTTCATGAGGCGTGATTTATTTGTGAGCGTAATTATAGTTCCTTGCAATATTTGTTTAACGAGATGCCAGCTGTTTTGTTTCTTCGTTTGACACAGAGGTTCTTGCACCCTACTTTTGGCAGAACACACGTAGTATGATGATGGTTTCAACTAACTCTGACAGAGACTAGAAAGGTACTCTGACAGGAGAAATAATATTTACATTGTTTTTAATACGTTAAGAATCGCTGCTGATTTTAATACTGTTTATTTAACGTGATGAAACATTTCAATTGCGGCTGTTCAAAATTCGCCGCTAATGACATTATGTGATATGTCCAAAAATATTTATGAAACTGGAAGAATTATTCAGGTTGGTCCAAACCAGCAGTTGGTATCGTAGGGCTTTCCGATCTGGTTGCCACAAAGATGAATTGTATTGCTTTGAAAAAAATTAAATTAATTTATCTTCCTTCAGGACCAAAAAAAGAAGTTAAAGCTGAAGTAAAGCAGTGATTCAGTTGTGAAAATGTGTATTATTTATTTGTAAAAGTTGGTTTATCACACTTCCAAACAATATTGAAACTATGGTATGTTTAATATGTACATGCAATTGATTAAATTTTATGACTTGCCAAGTGTATACGGCATTGGTTACTAGAGCCACGGAAGCACTCGTACAGACGTTCCTTCAAATCTGCAATCAAATCCATTTTTTATCAAGTGTACAAAAAGAGATTGTCTGAAGAAAAAGCCGTTGAATAGCAGCTCCTTACAGTAATATATTTGAAGCTTGTTTTAATATACATTATCAAATCAGTGCCATAACAAACATAATAAATTACAATGATTCGATCTAGAAACTATTATTGAAGACACCAGGACAACCATTGTAGTGGAAATTCTTGGATTTGCGAAAATTTGGAAATTACCTGGCGGTTGCTGTATCGCTGTACGGCAAACCGTAACTAAATAATACAAATATATTCTTGGAACAAAATAATGATTTAGTTTTTATAACCATATGTTTTACGCGGTGTGTGTACTTATAATAGATGTTCTTGAGTTTAAGAAAAGGAGATTTAATAACAGTTGAAAAATTAAATAAAAGATTAAAAAAAATGGTTTTTTTAGTAGCGTTCACCTCAGCGCAGCCGGCCAAATTTTCTGGATGAGCTTTCCAACACTCGAAGTTCACGCAAGATTTGGCGGTGTTGTTCCTATGAATATTACATAACTTTAACACAATTTAAATTCATACGTGCTGTCGTATTGAATAAATTAAATTTAGGGTACTCCGTGCGGCCTCTGGACGTCTGTGAGCACTCATAATTAATTGCAAACTGCCCGTTAATTAATCTCTTGAATTAATTTTGCGGACATTTCGAAGTCGAACGCTAACCTAGTTTGGTTGGTGCTTCTGGGAAATGAAAACTAACATAATTTAATTAGTATAAATGAAAACCCAATCATTTGTGATGTAATACAAAATTTTTGGCGTATAATAGTTTCAAAATAAAATAGATTTTATTAAATAACATTTCTGTAATATTAAATTATATTTCTAAGTCAAATTATTTATATTACATACTGTAAAACAAGCAAAAAAACACTTTTGTGTTTGTTTGTCACAAGACCTATTTCCAAACGGCTAACAGCAGCGACGTGAAATTTTCGCATGTTCTGTCTGCCATTTCCATGTTTCAACTATTTTAATATCATTAACAATTTGCAAATGTCTCTTTGTCATATTTGTTACTTTTGCGGAGCATATGACCACCACGTGGCGCCTCCGAGATTTTCTGTCACCCGACAGCCACTTCGCATTGTCCTGGGTCATGTCGAAATCCGCTATTTCCACTGAGTAATTCTTCTATAATTATACAGAGCATCTGTATGCCGAGATCTCATCGATTAGAAAAAGAGACACGTATGATCCAGGGTTTCTGGAGGCATTTGCAGTACAGGTCTCAGTCAGTTCCATCGTCACCGTGTGATTTTTAATCTGGCAGAGGTATACCCCAATCGCTCCGGACCCATCTCCAAATTCCTTATGAAGTCATACCATCTCACCCCCATATTTTTTTAGCCTTTATTAGATCATACAATTCACCACCGTTATGGTGTATAATGCATGCGCTAAATGATACTTGTTGTGGGCCGATGACCAACAAAAGTCCAAAAATATTGTATACGGCCAAGTATTGAAATAAATTTGCTATCACGGGATACATAATTATAATGAATCCGGGTAATTAAGCTATAAATGTGTTCTCACGAATCCACCCTCTATAATTATAAATCAACAAACAGATGGCTATGTAAACTTAATGTGCATATCTACCCTTTCTGTCACGTAAAATATTGATGAGTTTGTGTATCTTCGGTCAACATCCATAAAAATATAAATCATGAAATTCAAAAGCGAATCATACCAGCAAACAGATTTTTTTAATTAAGCTTTGTATTCTAAAATCACTCCTTTTTGACTGGATCAATGTTATTTGACTTGATTCAATTCATGTTGACTTATCAATTGTCAGGTGCAATGAAACAGCTCTAAATAAAATACGATTTTGAATGTTCTAAGAAAGATTTTTCTTTCCAAATATAAAAGTTTATTAAAATGACTAAATCATAGCTTAAAAAAATGTAATATATATAAATATTCAGACACAATTATTAATCCCTGAATAAAAACTTTATGGTCTCCGCCGTTTAAAAAGTATCGACAAACCACAAAAAATAAAAACTATTTAAATTTCATAATTTAATAACTTTAAATTAACTAAATAAAACTTCCTAGCCTTACATAATCTAACATAGTATTCAGGTGTTTTTAAGCAGGGGGTTATTTTGATGAAGGTTGAAGTCTGGGTAGTGTTTTAGTTACGGCACAAGGATATACGATTAAACCCATAAATAATCAAAAACTATGACTATAATCTCTAATATGTAATCATTTTTTTTTCTCCCCAGTAGCCGAAAGGTTAGCGTGCGCGTCTCAAATCCAAGGAGTGTGGGCTCGATCAACAGATCTGCTGAATTATTAAAAATCTAAAAATTCAGTGTTGGTTGTTTATTGAATTGAGCAATCGTCTGGCAAATAATTCATGTGAAAAATAATTTGTCAAGATATGTCTTCATATTGCGGAGATCCATATGCTACTATTGGAGTAGATATAAACTAATGCTAAAACTAACTAGTTTTTTTTTTAGTTTTAAATTATTATTAAGGGTAAAAGAAGAAAAAAATGATAGGACAAACGTTGCTTTTTGTTTGTATTATGAAATAAAAACCGGTTATGCACGTCGAAAATTGGGCCAAATCGCAAAGAAGACACAAAAAGATTTCTAAGGCATTTGCCAAGAAGGCGCCCCATACTCGTCGGGCTTTACTTTGTAATGGAGGATTTATTGATAATGTTTCGGCAGACAATAGAATCGTCTTTGTCAGGACATAATGGCTTTTATTTATTTTTTTATTGCGTTTTTATTCAAATCAATTATTTATCGTCCGTTTTTACTGCCATGAAAGTGATTTAAAGTCTCCTTTGAAATACATCTTTTTAACCGTCACCGTATTGCTGATATAATAAAATTAAATGATCTATGATATATTGTCACATTTTTTGTTTTTTTTGCCGCCTACTGATTATAGGAAAACGTGGGACGCCGCTTTTCAGACCTTGTACTATTGAATATCCCATTGGACATTGTCTGATGTTATTATCATTTTTTTTTTGCGTATCGGTAGCAGAATCGTTAAACAAACTCGCTCCAGTATCCAAGTTCAAATCTTTTAGCTGCATACGGATTTTCAATAATTGATTCAGACTTAATTCCAATGGATAAGGCGATTGTTAGACAGCCAATTCTCGTAAAAACATTTTTTTTTCATCGTGTAAGTCTTTAAATGAAAGCAATCTATATGCTCCGTATTTGGAGTGTAAATGGTTTGTATGATTATACCAAAAAGGATCTACTGCGTATTTAAAAAAATGAATAAAAACTAAAACATTTCATTGTTTACTACCCACAGGCACAAAAATCAAACAATACTAAATATATGTCGAATTATTATTTAAATATATATACATTAATTATATATTGTAATATATGTTTTTATAATGAAATGGCTATTTATCCCCTTTTAAAAGATATTTTTTGATCAAACATCGGTTTACTTATAACTTACATATCGTCGTATTACTAGCAAAAGACGTTAAAGTGAAAAAATTAGTTTTGAAATAATCGAATTTTAATCTTTGAATCTCTTTGTTAAATAGATTTTACGACAATTTCTTAAGGTATAATTATTATATTGATATATAACAAAGTCAGAACGTATATATATTTAAATAATTATAAATAAAATGGTTTAGTATCTCTCTCATTCAAATGAAAAACCTCTCACTTTCGACCAGTAACACTATAATTATAACCAAGATTATTCTGTATTTTATGTTAAAAGTTTACTGATGTTCTTGATTTTTTACGTAGTTATTAGGGACGCAGAATATTATCAACAAAAAGATGCTAAATTTTAGTTGATATAAAGTGTAAACTGAAAAAATGGTCAGCAAAAGTATCATTAAACTCTTAAACTACAGCAATCATCAGAAAGTTATGGGAAGAAGTTATAATTAGGATAAAACCACTGAGTAGAAAATGAAATAATAATGAGGAAAACGTAACAATAGTTTTATTTATAGGGTCATATTTTAAATACGGCTGCCAAAAGCAGACTTTTGTGGAAAATCGAGGAAGAATAATATTTTTTATCAAAGACTCGCACACCCTATTGATAACGCTACATTCGTTTTGTTATAATGTTTTTTTTAGCGTATTTGAACGACATCGAAAATTGTTATGTACATATTTAACATTCTCCCTTTATGACGATTACGTATCATATCCAGATATGTCCAAATTTACAACTTAAAACGTTAATTGAAAAATTTACTTGACAAAAAAAAAACCTGAAAAAACTGATTACGAGCAAAGTTATATTGCCACCAAATTACGTAACTGGTTTATTAATGTTATTCGTGTTTTTGACCCGGATGTTGTCGGTTTTAATCTCGCGACTGCAGATTTTTTTTAAAATCGTAAGATACAGGACTAGATGTCTAGTGAATTCAGAAATTTACTGACTTCACAGTGTTGAAATTGAAGATCAAGAATACTCGAGCACACTCTGCATGGTGGCCTCAATGATGTCATTACTCTTGGATGAACTTGATCTTGGTTTTTGCATACCAGAATCACATCCCCAACCTTCTAAGTAGGAAAGATCATTTTTTTTCGTGTATTTTGATATCTAAGAAGCTACATTAAAAAAAATACAATAAATAGTAAACGTAAGAGTTTATTTGATAGAAAGAGACTTTTGCCCGTCTTGTATATTGACTGTTATACGTATGATATAGCATTGATAATATGGATAGAACTTTTTAATTACTATCGTAATTTCTTATTTTTATAAAGGTTAGAATCTAGTGTGATTCATCGTTCTTGTCATTTTTAAACCATATTTATACGAGTAGATCTGGATGACAATTTGCGCACAAGTATTTCTTTCATGACAATGCAATACCGCGTATACCATACAGCAAAAAATTTAAGAGACGAATAAACCAGTTCAGTCAACTAGTCAAAACTAGTCAATATCATTAAACCAATATCCGTATTTCTTTAAAATTTTATTTTTTAA
>JAGVSQ010014772.1:0-10462 GCA_022683975.1 Rhyacophila evoluta
TTACCAGTTTGAAATAATTTAGAATTTAAAATCAATTTCCATCAAGCACCATCAGGCAATAATATTCATTATTACTATAGTCACATAATTCCCTCTTCCTTGACAATATTTGATGAGATGATTCAGATAACGTTCTCAGTATTTTTCAGTCGTTTTTTATCCTTCCAGAATATACCAGTACTAAACTTCACTGAATGGATCCTGTGGATATTTCAGAATGCCAGAGTTCTACCAGTCAAAAGGAAAAGCTTGTAGAGTTGTGGCTTTCTGAAAACATCCGCAGCAGGTGCCTCAGCCAGTTCCATCGTCGTTGTATTACTTCTAATGTAACAAAGGTTGCTTGATACACTTTTAGTCCGGATTCCACCAAGAGCCCAAACCATAGTGATTTATATACACCAAATAATATGCCTTATTTTGACGTTATTATTTCTACAATAATTTTCGATTATTCAAATTTTAGGCTTTACGAAATTTTTGGAGATTCAGATAGAACGGCTACCAAAGAAGATCTGCTAAAAATGAAATACATGGAAAGAGTTATCAAAGAAACCATGAGACTATTTCCTATCGTGGCAAATGTTATAAGACAACTGAAGCATGAAGTTAAATTAGGTATTTTTTTTCTTCATTATTAATTATTTAATTTCCTGTACATTCCCTCAGCGTGTATTTATGATATACTCAGTGGTGTGGTGGGTTCAGAGCGGGCCAAATCTATGCCCTGCCACTTTTTTTTACTTATAACTTATTTTCCAAGTACACTTAACAATATTGTGATTGTATTGTTTATTAACTCGCATACGATATTTAAAAAATCTATGAATTTGTTTTTAAATGTTCGAGTCACTCAAATTAAGATACATGTTGTTTTAGGACAACGAAAAATAGATAGGAGGTCTTTAATTAAATACCGCCCAGAAGGATATACCAATGAGAATATACCAATGAGAAGTTTAAGAAGTGCAAACTTTTGTAGATATACTTACAGTGACTACTTCATTATTTTAAATATCTAAAAATTAGGTATATTGTATGTTTCAAATAAATAAAATATTTAAATATTTATTCAGAAAACTATACTCTGCCTGCTGGTGCCGGGTGTGTGGTTGGAATTTATGCAATTCATAGATATCCTAAAACATGGGGCGAGAATGCTGATGAGTTCGACCCTGATAACTTCTTGCCAGAAAAATGTGAGAAACGGCATCCATATGCCTACATCCCATTTAGTGCGGGACCCAGGAATTGCATAGGTAAGGAATATCCACGGAAGATTATTATTATTGGTTTGTGATAAAGTTAGACGGTTCCAAACGATGCGTTGATTACATATTATACACATTATAGTTTAATACGAGAGTTTATTCATAAAAAAGCCTGCATTAAAAATTTGAACCCGGAAATTTGACCAGATTTTATACTTACCAAGTTTAAAAAGCTTTAACAAATTTAGAAAGCTTTGATTTTAGACCAAACATTGACAATATTTAACAAAAATGTCTTTAAATTATTAGTTGAATTAAAACATTGTTAGTGATAAGTAGTAGTGTAGTAAGGCCAGGGCACCGCCCTGCCACTTTTTTGACATGATATTACTTATTAAGCATATTTAACAAATATTTTCATGTTAGAACTAAACTACTGATTATACGGATGATTTTTGATACTTTTCTATAGGAATTACGTGACTTCTTATATGTACTTATTACTTATTTTTCAGGGAAACAATTTGGGATGATGTCAATGAAAGTCATAATATCGACCTTAGTGAGACTATACAAAATACACTCCGACGCAGATCACAAAGAAATCTGGAGAAACCAAGTTATTTTCGAAGTCTTCACGAGACCAGTTGGAGGATTTCCAATTTCAATTGAACCAAGATTGAAAACGGCTTCTATCTAGATTTAAATAACATTGTATACATGTAGTATACGTACAAATTATGGCCTAGTATTAAAACTAATTTGGCCAAGGAATATTTCGTTATTTATTTAACTATTATAATTATATTTAACTTTTATATTTATGAATTATACTTTCGTATATAATTAAATAAACAATGGTATTAATTGTGATATTGTAAACTTCTTATTGTAAGAAATAAAATTTATATACTTATATTATATTGAACAAAAAATATTCTAAATTTATTGTATGGGTTGTGATATTTTTTATATTTGAATAAAATTTAATGATATTAAAGTTCATTTTTCTATTTTTACTATAATCTTTTAGTTTTAAATTTATTTACCTATAATTAATATGCAAATAGTTAATAGAACAACATCAAGTGAAGACACCTTTTTCGTTTTTTTATTCATTATCAGCGAGCTGACATTGATAATTCTCGTTCAATGCTACAATTGTATATTCAGTGTGAGCTTAGATAGCCCATATATCATGTGGCCAGTGTATGTGCTATCAAATCATATCAATTATAGTACACACAAGATAATATTAATCACAACCTAACCTAACCAATAAAAAAATCGGATCAATTTTATTTTACGAAATTACCATTCTAAAAGTAAAAAAGTTGTATTCTTAAAAATATCCATGTATATCCCAGATCCGGTGTCTGATATTTTTAAATCTCTATGCTATCTTCGTAATCATAATATGACAACAATCATAAAGCTTAACTTGAATTCAGAGACCAAAAATCTTATCTTTATTATTAGATTTTTCGAAATTATGGTCGTGATCAATGGACAATAGATGCGGCATAATTTTTACTGATCAATATTTTCGGCACTCGCTTTTATACTTAGTGACACTTATTAATATTGTATCGTGTATACTTTTAAGACCCAAAGCAGAATCTTTGGCAGCTTTCTTCTTCCATAAGTTCCATAATTGAACTTTGCTGGCAATAGCAGGTGATTTAAAAAAAAATCTTCTTAGCCAGTCTTTGAGGGAAAATTTATTTTTCAATGATATTAATGCATTTTTAATTTATATTTATTAATTATTACAGAGTATTATATAGAAAAGCTAAGAATTGTAATAATTGGCTTAAAAACACTGTTATTTTAGCTAACATATGGTGAGCGATTTCGTATCATACTGACAGAACGCCATTGTTAAATTCACTCTTTTTATTGGTCGATTTGGAATAAATTTAAATGGTTAATGACAGTCATGAAATAAATTTGTTTTGTAAGTACCGATTTAAAAATTGATTTGTCTACTACATTTAACACGATATGGTTATTTTATACAATACAATCTTGTTGAAATTTTTTTTCTTTAATATTTGGCATTCATAACTTATTTCCGTTAAGTAGTTTCACTTTGAAAATAGCCCGGTCATAATTATAATGATTATTGCGATAAATGATTATAAGGTATTTGTGACTTCATTATGACTTGTAGTAAATTTTAATCTGTTACAAAAAGAAGCATAAACTTTGCTAGTCTAGACAGCAATAAGTATTTTAAAATCATAAAATTAAAATCGTTGTTGATTTGTAAAAAAACTCAATGATTTAAAAATAAACCTCAAAAATATTTATGAATATAAAATAAGTAGATACATTTATTATTAATCTACCTTGATTTGAGATATAGTAAATTATACTGCACAATTGTTATGTTTACGATACATTTTTTATCCGATAAATTTATAAAAAATGTATATACACAACAGGAGCTTTAAAAAAATACTTGACAAATGTGTTTCAATTAGAATTGAATTATCAATTGGAAGGGAGTCACAGGTTGTGGTTTTGTAGGGGCTCGAAAAAAAAAATCGTGAACCACAAAATAAAACTGAATACCAAATATTATTATTGAGACAATCAAATAAAAACTTGTTATACGTTTGTTACATGCAGTGGTGTAGTTCTAAATAAAAAAATACTAGGACAGTGCTCAACTTTAACTTCTCTCCCTACCCCTCTTTTTATCATTTCGAAGAAAACATTTTTCAATTTTGATGATTTGTATACAAAAAAAGTTGGTTAAATATTATTAATCGTTAAAATTATATTTTTTATAAAACATATTTACAACATGTTTGCCATATACGTGAGTGTATCAATAACTGATCGATCTGTTCTTGACTATTTTTGTAAACGAAGTATTAGTTTCCTATTCTCAGTCGGTTGACCATTTTCACGTATCCATAGATATTTATATTTAGTTTTCTCAAATATTTGTATTCCAAACATTAAAATTGAAATATTATTCATCCGCTGTAAGATATTCAACGTAGGTAAACAATTCTATGTGCAGTATTGAAAATCAAAACATATTTTAATGCGCCTGAATAGTAGCATATCATAATGAGTAACAGCACCCTGGTTGAAAAAGAAATACCAGGGCGCGCCTTTCCTCGACAAAAAAGTACTAGGGCGCCACCCTGGCCCACTGGTTCCTTGTACAGTGATAGCCACGTAGTGTGTATTACTTCACAATAGGGCCCTTAGATTTCAATAACAATAACCGGCTGATAACATTAAACAGGAAATTTGTAAAAAAAAATATATTATTGAAGACAATCTATATAAATAAAAATGCAAATGATTCTTTGTTGAAAATCTTAAATCTCCGAAAGTTGTTCACGGATTAATTTAAAATTCTGACACGACGTTGCATTTGAATACGCGCGTGTCTTTATATATCTATTATTATATAGATGTTACATCTATGGCAGGTAAAAACATCCTTTTTGAAAAACAGACTATTTATTTTTTATCAGACTGATCCACAGCCACGCGTGGCCGGGTACAAGTTAATTGATGATAACATTCAAGACTTTATAAATTTGGTGACAAAAAAAATGAAATTCACGAAATGGCCGAATACAGCATATACTTTTTCTGTTTCCCGTTAATTTCCCGGTAAACAGCTATCAGAAAAACACGGATGGAAACCCCCTGGAATCATTCACTAGTAAAAATTTATCATGAGATGAAAATTATTGAATTTATTTTATGAATTATATTCGGAAATACTCATGATGACCTTCGCTTTAAATGCATCATGCATTGGTGTACGCGCAATATGACAGGTTTAGAGACTGAAATGTGGTGAAAGAATAAACTTGACCTCCATATTATATAAGGTGTCTCAAAATGAGCTGAAATTTAAAATATTACGCCACTCTTATTCGCAAAATTTTTACTATTTTGAAAGTGAATTTTTACAATTTCTACGCGTTCTATAATTTTATCTCAACGCTTATTACGTTATTATTTAACATATCAGCTCTTTTTGGGACATTCTATACATGCCGCTTTTTAACCATATACCGTACATACTAATTTATACAATACCAGTTTCTAGAATTAAAATTTTCGAAAAAAATTTACAGACAGACAGAAATTTATCTGTAATTTGAAGTGAGTTATGTCGACTATAGAAAAGAAAAAGCACGTTAACGACATGGCATATATTTTACAGGAGACACAAAAAACGTACATGATTTAATTTATGTTGTTTTATATCAGATATTGGACTAATCTAAATATTTAATAGACACCACGTTGAAGTGCGCGAATACTAAAACTGGTGATTTATTTACCCAATACGATATTTATTAAATACGGGAGGTATTTAAGAAAACCAATAAAAATGATGTAGTGAAAGCCTTTTTCCAAATCGCAAAATTGACAAACCCTCCTTTTTTCAAACATAAAAGTTAAACTTAGATAGTGATTCTTTATTCGTAGCTTATATCCTTTTAAGATAACAATAATTATTTTGTCTATTCTAACGTAACCATTTATAGTGTAGTAATCAGCGGCGTAGCTACCGAGGAGTAGTTGGAGCCAACTCCTCCAGGCGCTCGGATTATAGGGCGAGCAAGTTCTGGTAGGACGTAAAACTTTTAAGGCAGCGTGAGAGATAAAAAAAACTAGAAACCATAATTTTTCGAAAGAAGTTAAAATTTTAACTAAAACGAGAAATATTAAGCAAGGGCACCACACTTTTACTTGCTCCAAGGGGCTGAATATATAGCTACCCCAATGGTAGTAACTAATAACTTATTATATTTTCGTCCAACACGTGTAATAAATTGATGTTATACATTATACTATTGCGTGGTTCCCATGTAACGCCTTGGACGAGGACTAACTTTTTGCGACTTCAGTTTAATCGTTTAATGTATTCACAGATTTTTTTTTTGGTGTTTATTTGAATTATAAATTAAAGTTTTACCTATCATACATTAACATACGTTCTGTATTTCAGAAAAAAATCCCCACACGTTTCCATTGTGAATCCTCTCTCATAGTCTAGATACGAGAAGATGATAAAGCAGCAGTTGACCTCTATTCGTAATTAATTGATCAACACGAAAAAACCCGATATTGTTTTTAAGAAAACTGAACTCTGAAATCTAAATTAAGTTCAAATTACACTTTATTTATCACGATATTTTAATACTTACGTTTTTTTGTTCTCAATGGCATTAAAAAATATTTAGTTCATTTCAAATTTATTCTACTAATCATAAAACAAAAAACAATTTTTTACAGACTTTTAAAATCCCAGAATTATAAAACAAACTTTTTTATTCCGAATGTTCACTGATCTTCAATATCGCCCTCTTTATCGATCTTCAGTCTCGATAAATTTTCCGTATTTAATTAATTAGATTTTTTTATTATACATATAATAGAAAATTATGGAAGTTTTTAAGACTTGGGGAAAATTTTAAGTTCTTTGGTCAACGTTCAAATTAATATGGAGGGTATTTCCAAAACTAACTTATTCCACTATGCCAAAATTTAAATGAGAACCATCTTGCATATAAACCAGTAGAATAAATAAATTTCAAATAAATTGGAAACAAAATTAAAGATAAAAAACATGCTATCTGGTTATTTTATACAAGAAATATTGCTCAAAATGTTCTTCTTTAAATTTTGGCGTATTGTAATAAGTTTAATTTGGAAATACCACCCATATATATAATTAATAACAATTTTATTGTACATCAAATTTTATAATATTTTAAGATACAAGTATAAATTATATTATATTAGAACGATCTTACAAAAAACTTGTCGATAGTGGCGCACAAAGAAGCTTAAAGACTAGGACAAGCCGTGCCGTTGTGCAGATTGTTCATGGCACAGGGGTGCTTAAATATTATGGGCTTCTTATGTAAGAAAAATGAAATAAATTTGCCAGCATTATCTCCATCCAATATATTTAGATGATTAACAACAAGTATACTTACTGTAAAAACATAAGATTCTTAGAAAAATTGTAGAAAGTAAAAAATGTGCAAGTTATAGTTCAGTAAATATTTGTATGCATAAAAGAAATTTTATAGGGGGGAGTGCGCTGAAATTATTCTTCGTGCATGGGATTCCAACCCAGACGATAAAGACAAAGATGAACATACGCTTCAGTTGAGCCAGGAAGAAGATAAAGATGATAATTCATTTCGGTTATAAATGAATCTAAAGAAATAGAAAATTAACCGAATGTATAGAAGTGGATCAATTAAAAGCAAATGTTTTCTTCGTCGAACTTAGGACGATGAAGGATTCTTATATTTTTGAAATGAGCTGGTACTTAAGCTACTGCACCAAAAACATCATATTGGTACTCATTTTATGCGTAATTTTACGTTCGATAACTTTTTGATTTGATTCGCCATTTTTGAGTAATTTTGAAAAAACTGGAAAATACCCCATTTTAGGCTACTTTTATCTACCTAGCTGACTAAGCTCACCTAAAAACTAGGGTTATAATGTTAGACCATATCTGAAGCGCTTAAAAAATAAAACCTTTACCCGCAATTGATATCCGTTTTTGTGTTTTTTTGTTAACCAGCAACTGGCCTACATATCGTCGACGTTGCGTTTATTTTCGATATGAAATTTTTATAATTTTTTTTATGTAACCTTTGATGTGATGGATAATTTAAATATATATAAGGTTATTTGGAGGAATAAAGGAAATAATATACAAATACTAAATCATTTTCAATAAATTAATTCATAAAATGACCTTCTTGTGGAGGCAACAAGTTAGTGTAGCAAAACAAGTCTTTACTCTAGACTGGTTAGGAAACGTTTGTTTTTTTCATCGCGTTAATTAAATTGTTTTTTTTCGACACATATTTATACTAACGCAAAATTATAATTGACGTATGAATTGCACGTGTTTGTTTGTTAACATAATATTTTTATACGAATTCAAATCTTGAATATATGAAGTTAAAAGTTTGTTTTTCATATACATGCAAGATAAATATCGACTAAAAATACTTATTCAATGTTAAATGTGATTATGTGAGTGATTCTTACATTGACGTATCAGTACAAATAGAACCGTCATTCAAATTGGACTCTATGCTTAAGCGATGAAAGAAAAGTGATCGAAAGATTTTTTTTATTAAATATTACTGTGTAAAAGCTCTAAAAATGAGTTTTATTTATGATAATCTAGTTGTATACTGCGTTGGTGTAATTGCAATAGTGTGTTATGTCGTGTTTCATGTATCAAGAAGGAGGCTGTATGAATTGGCAGACCTGATTCCTGGGATTCCAGGCCTGCCATTAATAGGAAATGCGTTAGCATTTGGTTATATGGGAAGCTCTTTAGGTATGTACTAAGTATTTAAATATTTATTGTGTCATATAAATTCATTTTTGGAAAACCTGTATATAAAAAAAGTAAAAAGAGAAGCCATATTTAAATGTTATTTTTATATACGTTTTTGTAATCGGCTGAAATTAAAAATGATTTATTTGATTGTTTTTTCAAAATGTTATCGAAAAGAAAATATCAAAATTTAAAGGGGGGTACACGCGCTCAAGTGTACATGTGCGATATTTTGTGTGTGAGCTTTATTCATTATACATATGCTAATCTTATATAATCCTATTTTTATTACTGTAACTGTAAAATTACTGTTAAAATAAAATAACAAATAACCCATTCATTGATATGGTATACTTCAAGTATTATTATGGCTTATTAAAATGCTCGATTTGACCAAAAAAATGCACTGTGTGAAAACTTAATTGTTTTATTTTACAAAACGAAATTAAAATAGTGGTACATACAATTTCACTATTTTAAAAATGTTAGTAATAAAATATTTAAGGATATGAAAATAATTGTTAATGTATTCAATTGATAATTAGTATTTCTAATTAAGTTACAGAGACTCAAAGTCTGAACTGAATTCAAAGTCTTTTTTTACTTCATTGGTCTCCTTGTGAGGTTCATAAAACAGATGAAAACCATGAAATAACAGTGTTATTATAACGTAAATTCTTTAAAATATGATCACCGCATTTTATGGTCGTTCATGTATACTTGTGCAAGTTTACATGAACGTGTGTAGCACCCTTTAATTTATTATTATCTTATTGCGGTTCAAATATTTTACCTAGACAATTTGTAGAATTTCGGTATCTTTAATACAGTCAATTTAAAACTCGTATGGCATTTACGATCTAATTGTTATGTACATCTAATTTCATAACCCGATTTTTCACCTCGCACGTCAGCTTAACAAATAAAAACTTGTTGAAGATATTGTCGAATTGCAAAGTCACTATTTTGGTTTACCATATGTAAGTGCGTCATAAAGCCACATAGACAAACTGTTTTTTTATTACAGAGTTTGTTTTTGCTGCTATATAAGTGTTTTAATGACGTAGCTAAGGACCTCGATCTAAAAATGCTTATATGTCAAAATAATTTAAATGAAGGTCAATATTTATATCTGTCAAAAGTACGATTTTTTTCTTTTCGTTGGTAGCACATAAACTTTATTAGTCAAATGAAATTAAAATCAAATAAAAATACTTTAGGGCACGTTGTATAATATTTCAAATTTAATAATTTAAGTGTTTATAAAAAAAAATTAAGAACTACACGATAGCCGAGAGGTTAACGTGCGCGTTTTGGAGACAGTGAATGCGAATTCGCTTCCCACAGTTGCTAAAAAACCAAAAATGCAGATCTGGGCACCTAATGGGTTGGATAATTATTGGCTGACAATCAAGTCTCTTGTAAATATTTCTCAGAATAAGTCTTTTCAGTGGTTATCTTTACACTGTAGAGATTCATATGCTCGACTTTTAGAGCGGATATGGTGTATAAAAAAACTTCTTAAGCTATGGGCGCTCCGAAATACGTCAGCAAATCTCCACTGTGTCAAAATTCATATCAACGCATTGATTAATTGACTAAGGAAAGGAAAAAGAACGTAACCCTCAATTTTCCAAAATAGCTTTTATTCGATAACCATAATGTATACCACTTGATACACGATATATTAAAAGGATGAAATCTGAGAATGCCGAATTAATGTCTAAATATAGCTTTTAAGTTTGAAAAAGAGATGGCCAGTAAAATTTGCGACCAGGAAAAAGCTCTCCCACCTAGTCAATTTTATTGGTTTTTGTTTTTTTTTTTTTATTATTATACCATGTTCGCTCCCGACGTGGAGCATATGGATCTACACATTGTGAAGATA
>JAGVSQ010014773.1:0-10462 GCA_022683975.1 Rhyacophila evoluta
TTTTAATAAAGTCTCATTAAACTGGAATTCGATGTCATTAATTCTTTACCATGCAATAATAGATTTTCCAAGACACATTTTCTTAAATAAGTGTATTATTTGATGGATGGACATAGCAATGACAGAAGACATCAATATCACCCTAGTATTGGAATGTGATGGTTTTGTTTTGCTGGGGAGAAAAATTTTCTATTGGATTTTTTTCTCAGCACCTTTTTTCAATAAGAAAACAACCGATATGAGCTTTTTTTAAAATTATAATCGTTATTAATAGTCATTAAAACATTTATTTATGTTATATTTAATATCGACTGCAGAAAGAAAAAAAGAGGTAACCATCAGTTTTTTGTTCAAAATCACAATGTATACAATTTAATACACGTTCTATCAAAAGGATATAATCTGATAATGCCCGATTGGTATTAAAATTTAACTTTGAAATTCTAAAAAATAGCTTGTCAAATGGCGCCCAATGAAAAGGACGCCCACCACGTCAATTTTATTGGTTTTTCTTAAATAACTCATCATATCATATCGGTTAACTAAAGCTGATGCCTTAGCTTTCATCCACTTCAAGGTTATGTTTATTTAGTATTTTGACATCGACCCAAAATCATTAAGTAGGCATTTTGCGCCTCCTGTAAAATGTATTCTATGTGGGTTACATCCTTTTTTCTTTCCACAGTCGATATTATTGGATAGCCATATTAAAAGCAACAACACACTTTTTTCTTTATGGATTTTTGAAAAAAATAATGAAACAGAACATTGTTTTAGTTAAAATTGTTAAGGACATATTTTTTCTAAGTTATATTTTAATATAAAATTAGTTGAAAACGCACAGTGTGTATTTGTTATTTTTATATTATATATAAGAGATAATCTAGACAAATAAGTGTGAGATAGTTTGAAATTTCAAGCAGACTGATCAACTGACAGAGATGAATTTGAAAAAAATATAATATTATATATTTTGTTAATATTATTGATAATAATGTAAAAAATTGAAACTGACTCTGTTTATAATTGGGGAACTCACAAAAAAAAGTCGACAATCTGTCGCTCTCGGTCCGCCGAAAAAAAATATCCTCATATCTGTCAAGTCAAATTAATTTCTTCTTAAAACAAATTCCCTCCGCAAAACAATCCCCTTGTCTCTCTTCGATGGGGGTAGGTAAATGGGGCTGTTTTCCCCCTCCGTTGGCTGTGTTCGTCTCTCTCATTTGTCAACATCAGCTGCGAAGGGCGGTTGACATACGTGTCATCGTTTTTTAAAAATTCGCCACCACTAAGCCACCCCCGCAGCCTGTTTCTCCCTATTATTACACTTCGGTTTGTACTGTGTGTTCTTTAACTTAATTATAAATTTGAATAAGAAAATGATTGCCGTTGGTTTTATAAGCAAACACTGATTGTGGTTCATCACAAATGCATTAATATTACTCTATACAAAATTAATCTTTTATATTTTGGCTTACTTTAATAAACACTTTATATATTTTGTGTTTTGATTCAGTATAAAAATATTTTACGATATATTTTATCGATTCGGGGAATGCGGGTTTGATTCCCCATGTGTCGGATTTTGAAATGCAGGACTGGATGCCCATTGGGTTGAGATATTGTCTAACAAACAATTCTTGTGAAAAATAATCTGTCAAGACTTCTTCACACTGTGTAGATCCATATGCTTGTTGGAAGCGACTATGGTATAAAAAAATACAATACAAAAGCTTTTTTCTAGAATCAGTTATTTACTATTCTCTTAATGCTTCATCATCTACAAACTCCAACCGGAACACGTGAATAATAAAAAATATGAAATATAACATACTATTTTTTTATAAATTCAGCGTGTATTTGATTACTTTAAATTGCTTAAATTTTATTAATGCTACTAATCACATTTAAAAAAATGTTAATTTAATCCTAAATATTATTTACCGTTGCCTATTTTATAAGCTTTTCTCATTTGAAGAAGCTCACTTTGTCTTTACAACTATTCGAGCAACTTTCTTTCCTTCACATACATATAAAAGATTCTACATCCTTCTTACTTGACTCTTAATTTCGTATACCAACAATACACAACACTGAATCCTCAAAGATGAAACACATTTTACATATTAATGAGTAATATTTTTATTGTTACACACATTCATTCAAACTCATATTCCATATTTCACTGTATCATGAAGATTTTTTTTATATCATTAATAATCCAAATGGCAGGTGTTTTGCGTTTGCTGGATATACAGAGTGCAATAACATCACTCAAAAACTCGAGTATATAGATATAGAAAGATATTTTTCATAAAAATTGTTTGTCAGATAATTCCTCGCCCGAATAGGCACCTAGTTTTGAATTTTGAAAAATCCGACAGGCTTAGGAATCGAAGCCGCATTCTCCAGATTGCTAGGCACGCACACTTACCTCTACGCTGCCAAAGAGTTCTGCTTAACGTACATAAATGTTATATATAACTTTTTTAAGCGGACCTAATCAAGATTTTTTAAGTTTCTGGTGTAAATGAATCAAAACTTTAAGGCAAATAATTGTACTGAAATCGAGGGGTTTATTTTTAAAGTAAACTTATTCTACTATTAATTAATATTTTTGACTGATGGTGCTTGATGGAAATTGATTTAAAATTTTTAATTATTCAAAACTGGTAAACTTCCATATGTGAAATTGATTTTAAATAATTTAGAATTTATTCTATGCCAAAATTTATATGAAAAAATTCAAGTATTTTTTTGTATGAAAGAACCATGGGAAAGAAAAACAATTTCAAAAACTTTAAAAACAAAAATAAACATTGAAAAATATGCTATATAGTTCTTGCATACAAAAAATACTTAATAAGTTTTGCCAAAGTGGAATAAGTTTACTGTGGAAACACATCCATCAAATATGGTATTATGTTTTTAAATGCAAATATATATCGTCACAGACGATTGGATAACATTAAAAGAAAATAGAAGCGTTTAGTTTGTGATTGCAGCTGCAAACTACCAACAATCGAGTAGTTGTTCCAGGGAAGCTATACTGTCTGTAATAACATTTCAGGTTGCTACAAACATTGAAGTTTTGTTTGTCAAGTCAGATGGTATACCAACTAACAATGCATAGATTTTAACCGATATGTAAGTTTCTCGATAAAATTCATATAAACAATATATTAAGTCAGTTTACAAATCCAACCATCTGTTCATATTATCACCATATCAGGAATTTATTAATCACGTAAAATTTCAAGAATATATACAAAACGAAAAAAATCACTCAAGTTAGTCTAACCAGCTGTTGGACCCATCGAGACATTTAACTCGGTTGTCAAAAGGATGAGTTTTACCGATTATAAAAATTTTGTGGCGTCGTATGGCAAGCGTGGTTATCTCTACAGATAATTGTTTGAACAAGTCTGACTCTTTAAAAACGTGTATTCTTTTTTTTATTTTAGCACCCTAATGTGTACGTGTCAATCTTATTTTTAGATATCTTGTATCTACTCCTGTGACATATTTACCAAATAAAGTACATCGCTTCTCGATATTAGAGCTCCAGGTTCCTCCTGATTAAGACCAAGATGAGTTAATTGAATGGTGGAGATATTTACTAGGATATATTTGATTGTCACACCAAATTCTAATAGTATTTAAAATATGTGTGAAATTTGATTGGTAGCAAATATTCTTAAAGGCATGTTCATATAACCAATATATAGACTAATTAATTTGTCCACGTCCAGTTTTAAAACAATATAGTTTGTCAGAAGAAGACACGAGCATAGTTTAATATATGTACATTTATAACATTATACTATTATATTTATTATAACATATGTAATAACTAAATCATTAAACTATTCGGTTAAAAATGATAGCCTTACTAACTAGTTAAAACATGACATTCCTGTTCTTACGCATAACCGTAACTTATTCTTTCCTTGCATTTTCACATTGGACTACACACAACAACATTTACAGTAAAGCAGCAAGTAGCTCCGGCGTCGCTGGCGTCCTCACTAGGGACTGCATACCGATATTATCCATCCATTTCACAATCAGATAACCGGTATTTTCTAATTTATTATCATAATTATTTTTTTAATATTAATGATACGCTTTCAATTAAATGCCGGTAATTTTTAATCTTTACAGTAATCTTCAATCGATATGAGAAGAATATTTATGTTTAAACCTTGTTTATCTGAGTTTTTAGTATTCCTATATTGTTTATAAGTATTTACATGGATATATTTATATTTTTTTATGAAACTATAGCAACAGTATTTTTTTTATATTTGCTTGGAAAAAATCGGCTTTCAAACAGTGTCTGACATTTGTTTTTAATTAATCTGTTAAAATAATCCGAATACTCTATACATTTATATTTTTAGTTAAGAAATGAAAGTATTGTCATTTATAAACTTCAATAATATTATAATATACATAAATTGTGTACAAATAAATCGGTATTTGATAATTACGTTTAATATTGACGGATGTTATAGTCAATTAGATTAAAATACCGATAGATACTCGGTTTTTTACCGGTATTTTATTCCTGATTGCGACGTCTTGTAGGTTTTTCAGGCAGTACGTCCGGTCGCACACATTTCTAAACACCCCCATCGCTTTTCTACCACCCACAGAGCCTTCCTTGAGCGAAGCCTCCCCGTTCCCGTCTACCTTTACCTACTGGCGAAGTAAATTTGTATGCAGCTCACAGGGCGGCGCGTGGCGAGGGACGGCAAGGAGGGGGCGCCGACGCGGCCGATCAATACCGGCCACTGTTCTATGGATTTTCAAAGATGCACGATCAAAATTATGCCCCTTTTTTCCGACGGCGAAACGAAAACGCGCCACTGGGAAATAATTTTTATTTTCTTCCGTTGCGAATCGGCCAAATCCCGGCAAAATCCGAAAGTTTCAATGCTCGTCTGGCTCGCGGGGCCGGTATGCAACCACTGGTCTTGACACGATATAAAAATTCCACATTTACTCATTTAACTATACTTTAAACGAAAATGCATTCATTACTCAACATCACTAAATACGATTCAAGTTAGTGAATACATTCGAAGATATTGTTTCAATAAAAAATATGTCCTTACGATAAACATAATTTACACAAAAAAGCTACTTAATTTTCTTTTTTCAATTTTGTTTCATTATAAGTAATAAGTGATTTAATAAATAGAAGGAAACCATATTTTATTCTTATGATTGATATATCGCGCATCGGTAGATGAATGGATTGGTCCGCGTGTTATTGCATTGTTCGATTACAAGTAAAATGTGTGTTTGAGTTGCGTAGCTCCATAAACCCACTAGTTTTATTAAATATTTCTATGTAAAGTCTTCTCGGTAGCCGGAAAGCTAACGTGCGCGCTTTTACACTGGACACCTTATTATCATATTTGAACTCGCAACCTCCGGCTCCGAAATGCAAACGTTAACCTCTCAGCCACTAAAAGAAATTTATTATCTAAAAAATAAAATAATCTACTAACTTTAAAAAAAAGTAAAAAAACAATGTGAAAACAAACCATTATAAAATTACAACAATAATTAATGTGTAAATATAATCATTCTGTACAAGAAGTATTTTTCTTTGTTGATACTATCTATATGTACTATTATTTCCTTAAAATTATATATATTTTGCAATACCGTCATAAACTAGATGATAAAATATTCAATGCAATAGAGCCTGACGTCATATTTCGTCATTGTAATACAAATATTTAAATAACTGATTGAAGAGCCTCTCATATAATAATATAAAAATTCTCACATTGTATGTTTCATGAATAAATACAACTACAGTTATAGTAATTGGAGTTTTTTAATCATTCACGAACGTTGACCTTTTCTAGCATTAATAAATATATTATACTGACAATAATGAGTGATATTTTAGCAATTATATTTACATATTTTACATACACATACCATTATTATATAAATTTAATAATGTATGTATTATTAACTTGGTAAAAGATGAAATCATACAGTATTTGTTTTAATAATGAGCGAACATTATCCGTAGTTCTACGTAACCTAGCTGAATAGAAAAAACTGTATGACTTAAAATAAATATTTGTTTTTAATGATTGATAATAGCTAGTCGCCTACTTTTTTATTTATTTTAATTATTGTTATTCCCGGTAGTGTAGACGTTAGCGTTTGTGCCTAGCAATCCGGGGAATGCAGATTCGATTCCCACATCTGTCGGATTTAAAAAAATCCAAAAGTGCATGACTGGATGCTTATTAATTTGACCAATTGTTTGAAAAACAATTCTCGTGAAAAATAATCTGTCAACACGTCTTCCTATTGCGAAGATCGATATACTCTACTTTCGGATATCTTCAGGATATTTAGATTTATTATTCATTTTTTTACTTTAATATTATACATCATTCATTATATACAAGTTATATTGAGTAGTATACGAATAAAAGCCGATAAAGGATGTTTTCTATTAAATAAATAAAATATAAAAATTATCCTCGTAGCATAAAGATTCATTTTAATGTGAATTATAAATCATGTGGTAGACAAAAAATTAATGTGTTACAATTTTCATCAAATTTCTTTTTCTAGATATTATATATATTTTTTTAACTACACGCCACTAGTATAACTATCGATTGTTGTTAAATATATAAAGTAAGATACTCACATTTTAAACTATCAAAAGAATTCACAACAAACTTTAAAGATATATTACAGTTTTGGTATAGAGCACAAAATGCAGTCACGTCTCAACGAACTGCGAATGAATATTTTTTTTACTTTGACATAGGGAGTTTTTTGATATATTGTTTGAAAAACATGAATCTTTAAGTCAGTTCAACCATTTGTCGGACCGGTTAGTCATTGCAACTTGGTTACTAAGAAGAATAATCGTCTGGCTTAAAAAAATCGTAACATAGACATCTTAATAAAACTCGATATAAGCGGTACTTAGAATATAATCCATATCGATTTTAGTATACTTGATGAGCTTATCATAAAAATGTCCGGCAGATTCTCACGTTCTCTACGCCACAATATATGCTTGTGTAACTGCTGTACAGATGTATCAGTTGGTGAAGGGAAATTTTCAAAAAAATGGTTGGTCTTAGAGTTTTATGATTTTTAAAACAGTGAACTGTATCAACCTAGGGATCTGTGTAATTGCATTGAGGTCCGTGGCAACTTGAAATTAATCGGGAGAAAAATAAATAATTTAAAAAAAAAACAGAAATCACAATTCCGTGAAGTAGCTTTACTACACTGAAACGAAATTCGGTGTGACAAATTGCCATTTCTTAACACTTACTAGGTACAACGTAGAAATTACGAACAATAAATTTTAAGCGAATGTACGAAAGTAAAAATTTCAAGTAGGATGAATCCTGAAAAATGAAAAACCTCAAATTTTCGATCCAATTCCGAAAATATTGGCCACGGTTTACTGTTATCTAATTTAGTGTTCTTTGGCACAAAAAGTTGGTAATGACTGATTTTAGGGAATTAAGTGACTTAAATTGAAAAAAACATAAACTGAAATTCAACAATTATAATTAATTTATCGTAATATTGATTTATTATGTTATATTTCGATTAAACTAAACTTTTTTGGTTTTGATCCCCTGTATAAATACGTAAAGCATTTCCAGCAAACATTCGAGAGTCTCAAAACGAGATTGTAGATACTGTGGATCGTAGAATGTGGAAGTTTCTGGAATTAGTCTTAATCTTTGGTCGCCTGGGTAGACTCTCCCGGTCCAACTGACCCGCGTCTGAAGCTGAGGTTGGCCAGCTCCTGTGCGCCAGTAATTACTATGGGGATTACTTGGACAGGCTTAGAATAAGGTAGCCATAATACTCCTCGCCTTTGTGTGGTCGAACTAATTTCTTGGATTCTATATGTACGCATACTGACTTAAATATTCTTTGCTAAAAATATCTTACTTATACGTACATCAATTTTGTATATACTAAACAAAACATCATATTAAATTAATTTTCTTTTACTTTTAAAAATTGATTCCCTCATACTCATAATATAAACTCAAGGTAGTCTCGCCGGTAGCTGAGAGGTTAACGTAATCGTTTTGAAGCCTGAGATTATCGGTTCAATTTCACACCTGCTGGATTTATTAACAATCTAAATACGCAGGACTGAATCCCCAATAAGTAATAATTGGCTTACAATCAATTCTTGCGGGAAAATCTGTGGATATAAATTTTGATTGATATACCCCATTTCTTGAATGGCCTGGTACACTGTGGAGAACTATATCGTCGCTAATATTGCAGGAACACGTAACTTGATTTTTTAGTTTAAGTAACTTTCTAAAGTAAAGCTTTATTTTTTGCAATCTCTTATAGTTTTAGCATATTTTTGTTTTAACACATATGTTTACAAAAATGTACGAATTAATTAATTAAAACGTGTGAAATTGAGTTACGTGTTTCTGCAATATTGATGACGATATGCCTTATTTTCCAAGCAGACATGATATCAAGTCAAGTTGACAATATACATTAAAACAGATAAAAATTTCATCATTTGTTCGATGAATATGTTCGTTTCTAATACTATTCCAAACTAAGATCTCACATTTCAACATCATTCCTCTGTATTATTTAAAAATATATAATTCTATAAAATCAAAGTTGTAAATACATTATTCACACTTCGGAAATTTTAAACACAGATTTCATAAAACAAACTACCTAGTGTGCCCACTATCCACCCGCCCCGTCCTTACACTTGGTCTTAATCAGGCGTATCCCAGAGCTTTGATATCGAGAAGCGACTTACTTTATTCGATGGGAATTTCCCGGGAGTCGCGACGGTGGTTCAGTGGTAGAATGGTCGCCTGCATAAAACAAACTTTTGATACTTGATTAATGATATAATGATTTTTGTACCATGTCCACTATGAATGTGCAAACATATTTGGCTGAATTTTTATGCGAGAATTCATTGGCAGCCAATTGATGAACCCACCAGACATCGTGTCCTGAATGTGTTTTAAATTCATTCGGCTATCGTATTTGAACCCACAATCCACGACGGCAACTTGTAAAACAAAGTAAACATACGATTTTATAGATCATTAAAATCAAACATAATTTTAATTAAATACATTGTCTAGATAACGTTTCGCAGAATTCATTTTTCGATTTGTGACATTTACTTATAATTTATTTTATATGGTCTAGTTATATGATAAATTATTATTTGTAAATCATTTTTTATTATCATAGTAATAAAATAATCATTTCAGACTTTCTCAACTTATGTTTATTATCTAGACCTAGATTAAATTTATTTAATATACTGTCGCCGTGAAGCAAAAAGTCACTAATTAACATCTTTGCCAAAAATAAGTTGAAAATAATTTTGAATTGGGTAGAGTGGATCATGAATAATTTAAACGCATATTACGAATAATCACTGATAATGTTTTTTTATATATGTAACAGATACAATGGTTCAATTATTATAATTTTATACTTTAACACGATTAAATACTACCATGAGTATTGAAAAAAGCTTTTAGAATCACATAGATGGAAATTCATTGAAAATTTCAATCATAAAACAAACTTTAGGTTTCTCAAGACTGTAAATTTGTTAGTTAGTAACTTTTCACTCTACAGCGACAATATTTTCATATTTATTACCGCGCTGATTTTTAACGTGATAATACTTTTAAATTAAACAGACGCATATGAATAATAGTATTACATTTAAAGCAGTACAAAAAATATTTGATCTCGACAACAAACATTTGTAAAAAATGATTTTTATAAAAAGTGGCACTTAAAATTATTACAACGTTGACATGATATTATCAAAGCATTATCTCTGACCTTTCAATGAATTAAATATATTTCCAATAAAAAACAAATAAATATAGAACCTGTTTCGATGCTTGCCACAATCAGGACAATAAATTGTATTTTTTATCTAAATCTTCTTAATTTTGGGACAAAGTTATACAACTCGCCAGCCATTTTATTAGTATTATTTTGACATTTAAAAAGAAAATTAAAATAAATATGCCATCTTTTACATAAAACTAGATGATTATTCGAAAAAATATTAAAAACATCTTTTTTCTTTTAAGTTCGTCTGACAGCCCGTTCGACCTATTCCAATAAATTAATGTTACTCAATGATGTTTGATTTCAAATGCAGTTTATTTTTTTTATCAAAGTATTTTGATATTGGGCTTTATTATTTATTAATTCTTTACAAAGCGGAAAGATCAGTATGGTTAGGCTAATTCGGTTTTATACAAATCATATAAAAGTAACATAAAACTCAAAAACATTTATGATTTGGAAATCTCTCGATGTACTGTAAATATTTATTATATATTTATTACAACTTACATGCGTATTTAATTTTTGGTTAATTTCAAATATTTTTAATTCGAAATTAGAA
>JAGVSQ010014774.1:0-10461 GCA_022683975.1 Rhyacophila evoluta
ATATCGCGAATAAATTTCGCAAGCGGATACACCCGCGACACTCATTAACTTCCGGAGTTGTGTTATGGTTTTTTCCAAGAAAAACTTTTTGGCAAGATTTTTTGTGTTTTTTAAGTAAAAATAAAATAAAATTGGGCAATTTCAAACTGGGTTAATAAGTATTCCTGTATAACATTGACCAAATTTTGAATCTATTTTGAAGAGTAAAGTTGTGAACATTTGTTATGTGTTAAGCTTTGGTACAATTTCATTGGGTCAGCAATTTGTTCTTATTATTAATTGAAATTTATTTCGTTCACAGATACCAACCAGTGTTGGATAAAATAGCTGCCCAGATTTGGGACAGTGCCGCTGACATTAGTGAGATACAGATCGGAGTGCCAAAAGCTGTGTTTCCCAAAAATCAAGTCATGCAAAATACCCTCTATAAGTACATTGGGTAAGGTTTCAATCAATATTTTTACACTGATTCGCTTCAAAAACGTATTTCTCTTCATACTGAGAGTGCATTTATGAAGTCCTTTAAACTGACAAAATTCGACAATATTGTCTTGTTTGCGAGATTTTGTTGCACTTAAGTACTCACAGAACTTCTCCCAAATGGTGAGCAGCAGCATTGTGTAATTTCCTCAAATAATAAATAAAATAAAGCTGGTATTATATAAAATGAATAACATTTAAAACCCTCACCTTGTTGTAGATTCTAGCTGGTAACTGTGAATCTATATCTCATCCATCAAAAAAATGTCATAATCATGTTCACGATGAAATTAAAAACTGAAATGGTTTTTGTTTCTGCATTAAGCCTTGACATCTATCTACCGTGCCAACTGTAATTCAAGTGGGATTTTAATACCTCTACTGTATCACAAAAGTAATTTTGGAATCTTGAAAGATAAAACAATTGCCTTGTTGACATCTTATAAAATGATTGTCATCAATGCTTTGCTGTAAGGGTGATCTACCGAATTCCAATGTGTTCAGCTGCTTACTTTTTTTTCAAAATGAGTTTCTTTATTATAATTGTATAAATGGAGACTTGATATAAACAAGCAAATATCAGTGATCATAGCATGATGGCTGCATATAAATGTTAGTAAAGTGAAAAATGAATGTAAGCTTTGTAAGAACGGTTTTATTTTTTTAACTGGTTAGAGTCAAAGAACACTATTTACAAAATTGCAACTTTATAGGAGAGCCAAAAAACGTTTTTGGTTTCTTCAAACAGGATGTTTTTTTTAAATTTATTGTTCATATTTTTACAATTTATTGTGAATTGTGCATTTATCTTGCTTATGATATTAAAATTTAAAGGAATGCTCTTAAAAAATATATGAAAAACAGTTTTATGCGAAAAGTTACTGATATTAGTCTTTGACACTGACTATAGCACTGATACTGGCTGTGACTGACCAGAAAAAAGAAACACTAATAACCATTACCATTTTTTGATACAAAAATATTTATGAATTCTCTCTGCAGTTTAAAGTATAATAGTTACCGTCTGACTGATAAATAATTTAAGCGATGAATTGATACACACAACTTTTTCATTAAAAATGGGAAGAAATTTTTTGTAACATTTTGTAGGTTCAAGTAATTTATTGAATCGGGTACTATTTTTCCTACCCCTATCTTTGTTTACTTAGAATATAGCGTAGTCTGAAATTATATAAAGTATTATAATTATTATTAAGCATATTGAATAATAAGGGTATACATTACTTTTAAGGTACATATATGAATAATGTTGTTATTGTTACTAACTGACTATAAGTATAATAATTATAATGCAAACTTAGCAGCAAAGCGGCGTCGATAACATTAAAACACATAATATACAATACTGGATGTACTAACACAATATTTATGACGAACACTTATTTTTTTTGTTAATTTAACAATGTAAAATGCCCTTAACACAATAAAAAAATAGTTAGATACTTTGCGTTTGAAATTATTTTCACAGTCAATTTAAGTTTGCAACATCGGATTTTGACATACATGTACTTAAGTAAAAAAAATAGCACACAATTATCCACCGGAAAAGTTAAAACTATACTATAAAATAAACTAATGAGTGCCGAATACAAACTTTTCTGTTTACTGTTTCATAGATTTTACTGCCTCATTTACTATTTATTGTCCTTAATATCCTTGGCTTGATTATTGTCCACTGTCCATTTTAAATTCCTGGGTGGATTTTCCCTATACCCCCCAAACTATCCTAATTACTTTCCAAGATGGTTAAATAGTGCCAGCGAAGTTATTTTATTAGAACTAATAAAAATTCATATTTAAAATTTGATTTATGGTGATCCCTACTATTAAACTACGCTGACTGATACTAATAGTACAAGCTGAACTTTGTCAATAATACAAATAATATTACTTTAATTATTTTTCACCCAGATACTAACTACCTACTTTAAACTGCAGGGAGAATTAATAAATATTTTGGTGTCAAACGTTGACGCCTGTTAGTGTTGCTATTTTCTAGTTGATCATAGCCAGTGTCAGTTTTCATACTCAGTGTCAAAGAACACTAACAGCTTATAGTTTTTTGATAATAAACATGGGGAGCTTTATGTAGTTCAAGTTAAACTTTAATTACGATCAAATTATTAACTAGAATAGATTGACACTTGGTTGTTTGACCATAATGTAACGGAGAATGAAAAATAATCAAATCAAAAAAAAAATACAATTTTGTAGTTAAAGTTATCAAACACTATGCCATCCATGTATTTCATAGCTTTTAATTTACAGATTTATTCATTATTATTCGTATAGATATTGTTAGGTTGACGTATGGGAAAAAAAATATTTCTACTTAAATATTCTAATAAAATTTCTACAATTTCTTTCCAAATAGTTATCACCTTAAAACGTTCCACGAAGCGGCGACTGTTCATTATATGCGCTCCAGTCAACAATTTCACCGAAACCTCTGCCGGGCGCCAGCTCTTTTCCTGCTCAGCAAATCTGATCCTGTTGGGGCCGAGGCCTCCAACAGAAGAGTACATGATTCCTGGAAGAGCATGGGCATTAAGGTGAGGAGTTTTTTTTATGATGTTAGGATTGATTTGATTGAAGTCCTATTTTACTGGCTAACACCAGAAGTATTTTGGATGAATATAACCCACCATGAAACAGAGATTGACAGGTTATGAATTTGAGTTTCGGAGTCATTTTAAAATGACAGGTTTGAAATGTGAATCCAGAAGTAGCTGACAATTAATTCTCACAAAGAATTGCTGGCATGCTTCCGTTTCAAAGTGGAATTGGTAACCTTTTTTAAAGGATGTCGGTGACCGAAAATGCAGGGAACATGGGAAAAGGAAAGTGAATTGACGAAGTGACTTAGAGAATGTGGATCAGAGCGGCAGCTATTGTCAACAGAGAGACAAAAAGAAAAGAAAAATATACTCGATGCTTTGAGCAGTAGGTTTATAAGCCATTCTCGTGAAAAAGTATGTCGCATTGCATTGTGTAGATCAATTAGATGGATTTACCTGAAGTATTTATCGGCAAGGGAGATTAAAAACTATGCATAAATTGTCTTTATAGAGAAAATGTATTTCATATGTGACAAGTTCACTTACTAGGTTGAATTCGTTGAAAACATCAGTTTGTTGTTTGAGGGTTATCAAGACGAGCAAAATAAGCTAATGTTTTTGAGGCAGATGGCTAATTCGTATTAATTTGTGTTAGTAACAACAGTTTTTAGTTAAAGAATATTAATGTCACATACCACGTTTATCTGGTTTTATTGAATTTCACATTCTTTTTAAAATATATAAATCGACCCATACTATAATTACGTCACTTAAATCACGTTTTGTCTCATGCTCAGTTGTCATGGAACCGATGTAAGTATTTGCCACAATTCATCGATCTTGTAAAATTGAAAATGATTACGAGGGTAGAATTTACTCCATTTATGGAATGGATATCTTCATAACGTATAATCCACATGCTACATGAAGAGTATACAATCAAAGTAGTCAAATATATAGTACAAATATGTAGTATCACTGCTATTTATTGTGATTATTTTTAAAAGGAATAGAATTGATGATTTAAAAGATTCCTTACATGTGAGATTTTTGTTTCAGACCACTTGGAAGTGCTGGGATAAATCTCCGCATGTGCAGCATTACATGCATCATCCTAAGGAATATGTAGCAGCGTTAAAGGAGCATCTGGAAGGCCAGGACCTCCTTGCTCACCCTGACAAAATAAGCCTGAGAGTGTGAACAGTTGTTCTAAATCAACTAATACCTTATATCTATGATTTTGCAATATGTTTCAATTTTTTTAGTGTATGAATGAATGCCAATTAATGAACGTGACTGACCATTTTATAATATATATTTGAAAACAATCCATCAAAGAAATATTATCCTAATATTTTATTAGGTTTTTTTTTCCATAAGGTATCGTTTGCAAAAATCTTAATTATTTCATTCAATAAGTTTGTCAATTAAAAATTGGGTGGCTGTTACTGCAAAGAATTTATTTCTTTCCCATATGGGATATCTGAACAATTTTGTTGAACAATCAGATTTGACTGAAAAGAATTCATATATGTTTCATTTTCAAATTAGCATTGGACATGCCACCGCATGCCAAAGTTATGGTTGTTAAATATTGAAAATGTTAGTTTACATATTCTTCTTTATACAAGATATTAGGAAATAATGTATTTTTTTAATTATAAATATATAAGATTGACAACTATAATAGTAATTTTGTTTATATCCTACCCTGTTACGAGTTATTAATTATTGATTGAATTTCTCTCAAACAATATTTGATTGCGGTCCATCCGTGAAATTCCTGTCATTTCTGTTAATGCTGTCTCTAGATTGCCAATACAGATAAGCCCCATGGAATCAAGATATATAGATGTAAATATCGTACACATATAAACACATACTTTTTTACTATTTAAATCAATGTTATAAAGATGACATCGCTTTTTTCCCTACTTATATCCCGTTTTTAATCAATCTTGACTCAATTAAGGCGGTAATGTGTTGCATCCTGGCATGATTTTACTGCTTCACTTAATTGTTTACCTAGGTTTTGTCTGTACCCTAAGGTATTTTCATCCTGAATTCCCCTTAGGTTCATGCCCATTACCTGCCCTAATTTGCAAGTTTAGGTATCAAATTGTTTTTCGGTTTGAGAACATTTTTATAAATTTTGTGCTAACTTTACATGATAGTTATGAAAATTTTTCTAATTTTTATTTTATCGTAATCAATAATCATTGTTATTATAATCTTTGATTTATGGCAAGCCTGGCCAATCAAAATTGCCCCACGGGCCGCATTGACAGCCTTAAATTTTCTTGGAGTAGAATAGAATTAATATTTGGATATTAAAAAAACCATCCGATAACTAAATAAGATATTTTTTTATCTGTGACTTTCCAGCATTTATCATTAGTTTTTTTTGGTCCCTTGAAAAATAGAAAATCGGGGTTCCCACTTTACATGATAGGTGAAAAAAGCTACAATATTGGTTAGATTACATGGAATAGTAATTATTATGGTGTTCTGTCAGCTGGTAATATCCATAAACCATTGAACATTTGGAAAAAAACATGTATATGTAGCTTGTCCTCAATTGATGTGTGTCCCATCTGCTCTTCCGGGCTAATGGGTAGTTGGGTAATCAATTTCAGTTTTCAGGATATTGGCTCTCATTATCAGACCTCTTTGGTATATCCGATCAAAAGTAGATAAGAGGAAGGTGCTGGTAATGGTCTACATTTTTTAGTCCAAAATATCTTTTAGTTCATCTATATTTGAATAAGCTGAAAGGTTCCAGGTTGGATTCTCACAGCTGTAAGATTTGAAAAAATCTAAAGATGCAGCACTGGATGCTAATTGTGTTGAGCAATAGGCAAAAAATGGAGTGGTCGTCTTCATACCGTTGAGATCCATAATGCTCCATTTTCAAGACAGATATGGTGAAAAAAGTATGTGAATAAAACAAATGAAGTAAGAGGTTTATATTTATTTGATAAAATATAAATTACAAAGCAAATTTATGTCAATATAGATTCGAGTGTCCAATTTATTTTTTCCGATTACTCCTTTTACTACCTGGTGCAGATATTTTCATACCCTTTAGTCTTAATCCTGCCTTAGTAGACAATCTGTTGTCGTCGTGTGACTTATTTTTTATGCCTAGTTTTATATCTTTCTTAGCATCATTAGAATTGATTTTACTAGCAGCTGTTTTTTTGTTGATTTTCAACAATCTTTTGGGCATGTCTTTGAAACGGCTATCCTTTCTCATGATAGTTTTGTTTATTAATTTCATATTGGTTTTGAATTCGTTTGCAATACTCGATATATTGGATTTAGTGTCTGCATTTTTTGGACTAGCTGATATTGTGCCATTTTCTTCTGAACTTAAAATGCATTGTTTCATTTCTTGCATTTTTTTTATTTTTTCTTTTTTCGTCTCTAGTCTGCGCTGCTTTATTTTCCTCAAGAATCTATAACAATTATTTTGATAAAAAACATATATTTTTAAAAGAGAACTGAACAAAGGGGCAAGACAATTTTTATGAATTCTTGTAAAACACAATTTATAAAACACAGTTTGAGAAAAAAACAATAATTTAAATTTTTTTTTTTTTTAAATGTTAACCATGTCAGTTCTGGAGTCAAAGATTCAAACCCATGCTACCCCAATTGCAAACAATTTCAACATGGAGGACTGAAATATTGACAAGTGAGTTGATAACCAAATCTTACAAAGAACAATCTATCGAGATAACTCTTTATATTGTGGACATCCATATGTTCCACGTTCATAGATTTCATGGTAACAAAAAATGCTAATTTTTTAATAAATTCAACAGCACTCTTATTTATTAATGATTGATTTTTCTTTATACTGCAAAGTATAAAGTTTACTATAGTTTGTATTGCGTTATACCGTTTTATTCATAATTTAGGCAGTATACTCCTATCGTGAATGTTTGAATTATTGCTAAACTTGAATATTGAATAAAATTTTATTTTATGATACAAAAGCTACATTATTATAAACAGTATACAAGTACCGGTCTTCCATCATGTCTGGATTGAGTCCTTTCAACAACCAATCCTTCCGCCTGTAATTTTTGGCTCTTTCGTCAAAGTCTTCGTTATCCAATGTTATTTCTGCCTCTCTTTTTGTGACTGATACCTGAGTAAAAATCTTTGCAGCTTCCTTATCTGGAATAGAATCATTAAGAGCATTCTCATACAATTTTATCAAGAAATGATGCATAATGTACACATATATTTTGTGTATGTTAAAATCTAAGTTTAACCGGTTGTATGCCATAAGCGTCTATGTACGCTCTGTAATCCCGTGCACGGCAGGCCGGCCATAGAAAATACGCGCCTAAAGATGCTGTACTTTAACATTCAATATTTAGCCAAGTTTCACAGTTTTAAATAATCCAATACTTTAAATGCATAGTGACATCTCTTAGGACCACGGTAAAATATTACGACCTTTCATATTGCCAAGAATTATCGATATTATATACTCTTAACATATTTCCCAAAACAATGTATTTATTAGGTTTTAATTTATCAAAAGAATTGCCGGCACTCCGGGTCCCGCCATATGAATACCTTCCGGCATTTAAAAAGTTATTAAACGATTTAAAACATCAAACAAAAAACTACAACTAATAATTCTGAGGTGTAGACTTAAAATCAACTATTTCAAAAGCCAGTTACACTTCCCTGGGTTTACTGTACAGTTTTTGACGTTTTTTTAACATCCAATAATGTGCAAAAGTCGAGGGCCGCCTACACTGTTATTTGTATTATTAAAGTGATTTGTATGTGTTATTTTATTCATATTATAATGGGGTCGTGAAACTTCAACTTCTATTGTATTGAGTCGTGACTAAAAAGGTTGAGAAACGCTGTAATACACCGTTATAATTACATGCATTTCATTAACTTTTTGAGAATATATATGCATATTACTAAAGACTGTGTGAAGATGTTTATTTCTTTTGCTACTTTTATATTACTATATTGCTGTCAAGGTAAATTAACCAAAATTCTGAAAGAAGTGAGCTTTAGTTTCTAGATGTGATGATTTCACAACATAAACTGGCTACCACGATTTAACAGCCTATGACTCGTTTTCTTGATAGTATGGCAAAACATATTCTATTAAAAAAATCGTATAAAGGGGCCACAAATAACATCTTATCATTTGTATATCTTACCATCAATTTTATATTCGGTCAGTTTGGTATTGATTTTGTCTTCAATAGCACCTAAGCATAACAAATCATAAGGGGTGATAAGTGATATCGCTAACCCAGATCTACCAGCTCTTGCAGTTCTTCCAACCCTAGAAGACAGAATATGCTTCCTTATTATTTAACAAGAGGAATCAATTTTTCTTGTAATAAAGTGCCATGTAAAAATAAGTATTTAAATTTCACAATATTTAACTACAATATAATAACATATTATCTGTAGCTGAGAAGCAGGTGGATGCAATTAGATAAAGTGAAATGTTCAGGAGGATAACCAGACAACACATGAAAAATGCACGCATAGACAACCGCGATGACAATAACTCTATAGCTTATTAAAAACTCTAATAGAGTAATTATATTTTGAATTAAAAAATAACTATATTATAAAAAAACACATTGTTCATTGATATTTTCAATTTCCCATCAGATGAGAGATTTATCAACCATTAGTCTGATCACTCATATGCTAGTTTTTATAAGCTTTTTTTATTTATTTAATGTATCTTACCTGTGAACATACTCATTTGGTTCCAAGGGCATCTTATGGTTTACAACCAGTTGTACGGTAGGTATATCAAGACCACGACTTGCGACATTGGTAGCTATGAGAACGCGAGCCAATCGACTTCTAAATCTAGCAAGAGAACTCGTACGTTCTCGCTGCTTCATATATCCATGCAGGCAAACATTTTCAAGTCCTATATTGTTCAATGTCATCGAAAGTAATTGGCAATCTCTGTAAATAAGTTAGTAAATTGAATATTATTTTAAGACTTAGGTAAATCTCAACAATTAACTAACAGGTATATAGCTTACTCTTTTTTTAAATATGCCACATTTTATCCTATGGTTTACATACAAAAATGCTGAGGGATTAAATTATTGCCACAAAAATTGAGTTAATATACAGGTGATATTGCGATGAAATAGAACTGGTTCAGACACATCATGGAATAGTCGAAGAGTAATAATAACTCAAAAGTGATTAAAATATTACATAAAAACAATTGGGCATGCGTAACTTTGAAAGTTAACTAACTTTTTTGTGGTAGTGAATATTAGAATGTTTCCATCGCTGTCTTTTATATAGGTGCGTAATATTTCAACTAGAAAGACATCGCGTGCGTAAGCTGGACAAATAACGTAACGCTGATCTAATGTTGAAACTGTCACTTGAGGCGCAATTTCTTTCCATACCAATAGTTCCTGGAAAAAGATCAATGAAAAATTTATTATTTTATGAATTAATTTTCAACAAAATCAATCAAAAATGTATTATTTTATGAAATAGTAAAAACTACACAAATTGCTTACTTCTTTATTTAGTGTTAAGAGCGAATTTTCGGTTATCTGTTCCGTGATGGTGGCAGAAAATAGCAATGTTTGTTTTTTGGCAGGGAGTACTGTCAAAACTTTGCCCAGATCTTCATCATATGAACCACTCAATAACCTAAAACATGTTTTGCTATTATTATTGGTTTTAACAAAATTGCAAATTATACCAATTATAAAAAAACTTCCATTCTAACTAAATATTCATTGGATCCATCATTTTCTTTCACCCGGCAATTAATATTTTGCATTTTTCTAGGTCACACCAGTATCAGTTTGTATACTACATCGACAACATATCATTGATTTCATATGTATGAAGTCACCATTGGTCATTAATTAAGTTAATATTTATATCTGGGCCCAGTAAATAAGAGTTGAAGGATCTGAAAGATGAATTGCTGCAATTGACACATCATTTTGAGAGAGATATTTTAATAATGTAAAAATCAACAAAACTCACCTATCAGCTTCGTCGATAACCAAATATTTGAGTTTCTTAAGGGAGAAAGTGTCGCAGCCCGTTATGTGGTCAGCGAGTCGTCCTGGCATAGCAACTACGATATGCGGTCTTCGCGAAAGTGCCATGCCTTCAATTACTTGATCGCTTCCACCCGTTACAACACACACACGAAGATTCATCGGCTGTCCAAGCACAGAGAATTGTTCTCCAATCTAGGAGTATAATGAATGATGTTCAGTTGGATAAAGATTACAAAAAGGTATTTAATTCTACTTGAAAATTTAAAGATCAGATTTGAAATTCATTAACCACTTCACACTCAGTTTATTTTCAAGAAATCGGTCAAAACAAATCGATTTTTTTT
>JAGVSQ010014775.1:0-10461 GCA_022683975.1 Rhyacophila evoluta
TAAGGTCCCTGCTTTTAAACATACAGTCAAGTATCAGCTTTGTGATTTATCATGTTTTTCATTTAAATATTAGTCTCAGGCGATTCGATCCTTTGGAAAAGTTATTAATGAGCTTTTTTGTGTCTGCAGACCCGTCTATACCAGACTTATACAAATAAATTCTCCACCATACCCTGATAGTGAAAGAATTTCCCCGGCCTTAGCTCAACCAATTCGGGGTCTTTTTTATAATCTGTAAGTTTCTGTTTGTTTTCATTTTTAATTTTCATCACGAAATTAGTATTCGTTGCCACATGGTAACTATTAAAGCTTTTAAATTCTGAAAACTTATTTTAAGGTGACCGCTCTCATAAAAATGTTTTAATAAATAGTCGAAAAACAGCAGCCTTATAAGCTCTTAAGTGTCATCAATACATAATTCGCAGTTATTATTTGTATCTTATTATTATTAATACACGCACTGTATTTAGCCTCAATCAATTAAATCAGCGGTTGTAAAAATATCTTATAAAACCTCTTTCGACTTTGGGAAATATATCGGAAACTACTCGCCTCTAAATTAGATAATATCATTGTACGTCATGCATTATTACAATATCAGATATGAAATTACCATTCTTCTGATTGTTCCGGTATCACAACAAGCGGTTTTATAAAATAATATTAAGTATTTCTTCACAGAAACGCCCACAGTTATTCTAATGAAACCTTTGATATATTCAAGAAAATATTCTATTTGATATATGTTCGTATATTGTTTTTACCTAATATACTTAATGCGTTGTTAATAATGATGGAGTAGTAACCATATTTGTTTCGGAGCTGAAAGTAGAGGTGCGGGTTTGAACACCATACAAGATATTTTTCAATTTTTAACAGATTCAGACAACCAATTCTTCTAAAAACCAGTCTGTCAGTGTAAGTCTTCACAGTTTATAGTTATAAATAATTATACACGAACACTTTTAAAACTTTAGAGCTTTGAGAACTATTTTATGTTTTTTAAATTATTACAATGTCTTTTAACTTTTCTAGTAAAATATTTGATGTTTTTTACCATAAATGAGTTATTACAACTTCTTAGGAATTGGCTGAAAATTAATGATTACTAGCAACTTCAGAAACAGAAAAATATACGAGGCGCGACCATAAAGTAATTATTCTACTCGCCCCACAGCTGTCAAACATTATATTGTTGTTGCTGTTGAAGATGGAGGCTCTTATTCCAACTACCGCTGAGTGTGATTAGTGGTCAGTGATAGAATTTTGAATACACAGAACATAGTGCCGATCAAAATCCATCGTCAGATTGCTGGATCCATGAGCCTAACGTCGTGAGCAATAAGACGGTGCGTCATTGGTTCAGACAATATTCAGCAGGTGCGGTAACGCAGGAGTTCAGCTGGGAGATGTTTAATCATCCACTTTACAGCCTGAACCTCACTCTCAGCAATTTTTGTCTTTTCCTTTACCACAAGAAAATTCTTGTTCGGTCTTGTCAGTTTTTTGAGAATGACAGAGAAGCAGATATGGTCATCGCACAGTATCCAAACCCATGCAGCAGTATGTAACACACATATATTCAAAAGTTAGTCCCACGGTATAACAGATGTCTCAATTCTGGTGATGAATACATTAAAAATAGCTAAATACTTGTCGTATTTGTTGCAATAAATATTTCCGTGAAATGTTGTTTTCTATCTGTAATCGGCTCCGGGGAAACTCAATTTGTGAATGATCATCGTATTCATAATCTACAATATTACTTTTTACTGAATATTTGATCCAACGAGCGGATTTTTTTTCAAATAGGCACATTTAACACTTAACAGAGCGCTCTTAATAATGCAACCCATTGAAAGGGTGTATCAGCAATATATGTAATCGATAATTTTAATCTCGTTTATGATTTCGCTTAAAAACCGTTTTAAAGTCATTGAATTATGCAAAGTGAACACTTACCGTCGAATCTATTTTATTTCCGAGGGCCTCTTCTCATAATAATCGTTATTAATACACATTTCGGAAATGCGTCGATGTTAGCAGCGATCCTTCCATTAAAAACCACTCCGAAAATTCGAATAATCATAAATTTCGTCTCATTTCCGCATCGAGATTATAAACGATAATTTATTTTTAACCCTTGTTTCTCTCGGAGTTTTACAGTCTTAAATTATTTATGTATTCTCTTATTCCTAAGTAATTGATTATTTAGATTCATATAATGAATTTTATTTCTCAATTTTGTACCGTTTTATCACTTATTGCCAACGAAATAAATTATTCGCCGAATAAGAAGACAGCCATTTTTGCTTACTTATCGATGGTTTAATTTGGTAGCTATTATTTGTCATAATGAGTTTCCCATTATTTGATTAGGTCACAATCATTAGACGTCGATTGCCTGCAGATTCAATTGTGTTTTTTTTCCATTTTATTCTTATTTTTATCTCAATTATATTTAATATTTGAATATCCAAAAGACGTTTCAAAAACAATATGTTAGATATACAAGAAGTAACAACCTTGTAAAATTAAGTCTTGTTTTTCTAATCTGTCGTATCTTTGGCACATTGTTGTACTAACATATAATACACAGATCTCTATAAACGTGTGTTTTAATAAAAAAAAATAGCCAATGATACAAGAGAATTTACATTATTACTTAAACCAAAAAATCGAGTTACGTGTTCTTGCAATCTTGTCGACGATATCACTTTATATATTATAAAAACCTTGATACTCAATTTTGCTTTAATGATTTCAGTTTTGATGATTATTTCAGACTAATTTTATTATACAAGAATTCTTTAAAATCTATAACTATATTTATAAAGCTTTCTTTTATATCACTCTTATGGAAAAACCTTTTTAACTTATTTATATATGTAAATAAAATGGTATAATTTACTTAAATAGCCTTGCGATAGCATTTTTAAATCATTTAATCCGTAACTATTTTAATATAATATATCGTAATTTGCGCTTATATTTCATTATTATTTAATGTATTAATCATTAAGTATTCATACAATAATTTGAACTTTTGACAGTTAAATAACGATATATCGCCATACGTGATATCAGCAAGAAACGTTTGTGTAGCGTTTGACGTCCAATTTTTTTATAATTACGCACAGTAAATATGAAAAATAGTTTTTTCGTGGTGCTCACTAGGATTCTTTGATTTATAAAAACACCTTAGTAGCTTAAGGGCTAATACAAATGAATTTCTCCGTCTCAATCCTGTAAATTATCGTTGACAACTATGAGACATTCACTTAGATATTAAATGCTTAAACTTCACAATAAAAGTGCTTATTATAGTGGTGTACTTGTTTAAAAAATCTCTCTTATAGAGAGCATTACCTTTGAAAGGCTCCCTGCCTGGTTAACCACCCATTTTCAGTCTAGTAAAGTCAAGACCGCAATGTTAACCTTTTTTCCCAGAGAACGAAATGGGGATCGCTATTTTCGAACAGAACATTATGTGTTATTATGAAAATATTATATTCTATTTCTTTGAAAGTATTATAAATCTCTTTTTTATTGTTACCAAATATTGTATTACAGATGATACAAAATCAAAAGCAATTTTTAGAATAAGAGCTCTAGTATAAGATGAATATTATAATATCACTGAGGATTTCGATGATTGAACAAAATATTTAGATACTCATTGGTCTTATAAAGAAAGATCGCTTTTATGAAGTGCCGAAGATTTTTAAATAGCTTAAAGCTAAGATAAACAAGGGGAAGTCGTAGTGTTGTCATTTCTTTTACTCATTTTGTTTATATTTTTATTTGCTACTTAAAACAGTTGTCAAAAAAACTTAATTAAGTTATTGCGTATATGATTTGTTTTGCTTTGTGAATTGATAGAAAACAAAAATAATTTATTTTCTAGTCGAAAGCTTTCATTGAAATATTGTACCTTTTTCATATTTGATCAACTCCCACATCATTTAAATTGGTAGACGCAAATGCGTATTTTTATGCATTGTATTTTTTATAGAAATTATTATGGTATTTAATTGTGATTTTTCAAAAGTCTATCGTATAAATTCGTTATTTTTAATAAATTGGTCCTATACATTATTATCATTTGATCTTTATTTGAATTGATTATCGTATCATATACCTTTAAATTCACCATCGACAGCTTAAAATTACTATTAAAACTTTTAATTAGTATGTGACTGTAAACAAATTACACTCAGTGCTTTTTCTAAACGAATTTAATATATATAGCTGTGATCTCACATATGGAACTTTACCAGTTTTAAATAATTAAGAATTTAAAATCAATTCCCATCAGCTGTATAGAAGTGAAGAATTTTTAATGAATAATATTGTAAAACGACGTATCTTTTGCATTGATTATTGCATATTTTTCAGACCACGATAAAGAATGATCTCGTAAACACATCTGAGCAATGTAAATTCAGCAAAACATTGAAAAATGACAAGAAATAGAGATAAAATTATTATATAATAAGGTATATGTCTAATAGTCACAAGCGGTATTTATTTAAAAATAATTGACATTACACATTCACATCGATTCCAAAATAATTCCGAATTTTAAGTATCATCCAAAAAATACAACAGTTTTGTCGTCAACTTTGACATTGATAAATTGACGAAAAAATACATTCGTTATCTTTATGCAGGAAAAACATTTTATATTCCTGTCATCTCGCTACTTTGAGTCCCCTAAACCATCCTCTTTTGCCGCCCTCTCTCCCCGACAATTATACGCGAAAAGCTGGAATTTCCTCAACACCCCTCTAAGCCCCGAAGGAGCTTTATTTAATTGCTGTAACATTTTTATAATTTCCCTTGCAGGTATTGCGCAAATAATTTTTTGCTGTCTGCTATTACCTTGTGACGACTGCTGTACTTCCGCCTAATGGGGTAGCGGTTTGTTTTAGCCGCAATTTATTTTTATTTGTCTATATCCACGATTCAAATCTTTATCTTTATTATAAAAAAAGCTTTTTGGACTTTTTCTCCTTAAATGTTTTGCATCACTCATAAAGATTTAAACATAGATACCACGAAATTCAATTTGTTTAGTTCCATACAGATCTGTATTCCTGACTAGTATTATATTTTCAATATTTTTAGGCTTCATCCATACAAACATGTATTTTTAACCATGTTGGCTCTAGAAATTTGTTCGAAATGAGAGGATACGAGAACGAACCATGCAGCCACTTAGCCCTGACAAAGTTAAGCTGCGACGTTGGTCCTGGTTTGGCCACATATTGCGGATACCTCAAGAGAGTCTGAACCAGACCTGCCTATTCTTCAAATCGATCGACACAACGTGAAGTTATGTTTTCTTCATGAGAATCGGTTGACAAAAATGTCCAAATCCGGCAGATGTGTTGTGAATCGAACCTGCAATCTCCGGATACGAGACTTACGCGCTAGTATCAGGGAAACAGATATGTATTTAATATTACCAAATATTTTAGTACAATTACTGTAGTACGGAATCTATAAACTAGTACAGTTCACGTCCATACCTAAGCTAATTATGCGAAAGATGGTCCTGGATTTTTTCAGATCCATTACGTGTCATATTGTGTGCTACCATGTTTGTCGTGAAAGTGCAGTATATGGATCTTCACAGTTTGAAGTTATCGAGTCAATACTCTAATATATTATTTGTACATTCTTTAAACCTATAAAAAATGTTAATATGAACACATTTTTTTAATAAAAATCGGAGGACTAATATATTTGTATAAACATTATAATGTGAAAATAGCTTTTTTTCATTGTTATTTAAAAGTTACAACACAACTTGGCCGTGCAACGAACGGTATGTGAGATACTTCAGTAAATGTATTGAAGCAAAATATTAGTGATAGCAAACGTTGTTAGCAATGATATGAACCTGTAAATTTACCTTTGTAATATTTAATGGTATCTTTTTCATTGTTACATAATAATATATTTTTTACGTCGATAGATATCACAACCATATATACTCGTTCCTATATGTTATGATAATATATAGATAGATGGATAATGGAAGCATTTTATTATATCCTTAATTGCGTTGTTATTCACGACTTATCTTCAGCAAGTCCATTAATCTAACTATTATGAATCGTATTTTAGTCTTCCATTGTTACTAAATCGAAATGGGCCGTACGCTAAAAGGGACATAGGACGTATTGCTTACTCATACATATACATATCACAGATATAGCACAGAGTACCTACTAGGGATGACAACTCCTTACATTTATATACAATTTTTAAATCTCGGTACCCAGGAAAAAAATACCGGTTTCTATTACTATGAATTCATGATTATTTGAAAATTTTATTATGAATTTATCATAGTGAAAATTTAACACATTTTAGACATGACGGTGTCGATATATAATACACCAAAATCTTTTTTACACGGTGGAGACGCCGCACACAATACCGTGTAAAAAAGTGTACTAGAATAATAAAAAATGGTTGATAGGTTTCCTTGTATAAAATCAATGAATATTAAAAATTTTAACTCATCATTGTTTATTGAATTTTAATTTTGTTAATAAAATATACTTTAAAATATCGTAACAAAGATTATTTACTATCAGACAAGTCTATTATAGACGAACCCGTGTACGCACATTTGGTACGACATCGCTTTCATCACTTGACATATACAGATTCTGTGTATTAATTATGTTTAAATTTATAGGTTTACATGATTTAAACAACAACAAAAAATTGAAGAATGTAGTAGCGTGTTATTTTGAAACAGCGCAAAAAACTGTGTAAAAATGGAGTTTGGCATAATTGTATTTAACCGGTACATTTTATGTTTTTGGCATTATTCACTTAATTAAGATATATCGTATATTTACAAGAATTAATTGTCAGGCATTATCATTATTTACATGTATGAGTCTCATTTTTACATGAAGATACAAATATAAAATTTTATAGAACAATATAATTCGATTGACGCATTTTTTTTGTCACAATGGTTGCAAAACGACTATTAATTATTGTCGTTGCCATTGTATTAATCATAAATACTATAGAAACGATTCCAGTTTAATAATTGTATTCGTTTACATAAATATATTATGTTCACGTAAAAAATACATGTTATTATTTAGAAATACAATCTTTAAATCTACTGTGCTTTTAAATAATTATGTTTAGCACTTTCTAGTCGACTTTTATATCAGCGTACGTAGAATAGTGACTGGATCAATCTTTTAAACTTTGTCTGTGACTAATTTTAATTTAAAACACATTTTCCAGAAAGATGACCGTACGTTTTGGATGTTTGGTGCTTATAAAATCCCGATTTTTAATACCGGTATTTGTAACCCCGTTATGAAGAACCCTTATCCCTACTCCCACACAAAACCATTAACTACACTGAGAAAGCGGTCGCGAATAGGAAATGAACAGTCTTTCAAAGTTGCATTACGCCAGCACAAAAGGACAATGGTTGGCGCGTTTGGCTTCGTGTCCAATTATAGGATATCGCAGGTTCTATTCCGCAAGCAAAGTCAATCCCGGATTTCTCACCGCACCCCTGTCACTCCTTTCCCTTGCTTGCCACCCGCTACGAAATCAATGCGGGAATTGATTTCAATAATACTTACGTCAAAACCATTTATATCTAAAGGGTGCTTCAATTAAATGAGTTTATTTAAAATTAAATAAATTTTAATTAATTTATCGTAAACACCTATTTTAATTTCATATTACGCCTTTCGTTGCTATTAGAGTACATATTTAATTTTTTTGACAATGGCTTCTTTGAAAGATTTTTTTTTCTACCCATGTTTGCATCGAAAGTGGAGCATATCGATGTTTATGGTGAAAAGATGAAGTACACATACGAACCTTATGTTATTTTTTGATTGTATTAATAGTGAAAACATTTGGACATTTTTTCCACAATAATTGTTTTTCATCCAATCATTTATCACTGATTTCTGACATTTAAACTTGTGGTATCGTCCATTGGGGTATTAATTACCATCATAATCTCTATTCCTTTATAGAGATCTGAAAATTGTTAGTCTCTTTCTATCTAATCAAACAATTATAGTTTTATTATTTGCTCGCTATAGTGTTTTTCGAATATTTATAATCCCAGCGACATGCAATTATATTTATTTTCTCTAGACTCAGTACCTTTCTTACTCATTCTATATTATATTTCAAAAAAAATCAGATGCAAAAATTATAAAATAACTTATTTATGTTCCCCGCTGTTATCGCGAGCAGCAAATATCGTTGTGCAGCAGTCAAAGGGTTAAACTCACTAGGTCTCTTTTATAAGTCACAGAATTACCTCATTTTTGATTATATGGCTTTTTTCCTTGAAGTATAAATATACATTTTCATAGAATAATATTGTGTCGAAAATATATTGTCATCAAATCTTTTTTTCATTAGTTTAATTAATGCATTTAAAGGCCATTATTTTAACACATTAGCCACGATGTCGACACATTTACTAAAACTATCACTGCGTTATATGCGGCGCATTTGGCGCAATGTACAGCAACTTTGCAAAAAAAAAATCTCCGCCGGGGAATACCCAATGCGAGGGAATAAGGGCCAGAGTTTACAGCCAATATGAGCCAATTCGTTTTCCCCGTTCGCGGGTAACTGATCGCGCCACCTATTTAAGGCAAATTGAACGAATTTGTCGCGAGCTCCGCCATAACTGTCATTTGCATGCAGATTTAGGCGGGAAATTCGCAACGTTATTATTATTATTATTAAGAATAATAATAGATATCGGAAAAAATCGTTCGATTTTTAAACTGTCTCATTTGTTTATGTCATTGTACTAAACATCAATTTTCCCTCCATTCTTTACCGTTCGATGATTTTTAAATTTGACATAAATTACATCTTCAGCTTATAAAAAAGATAATTTGCGTCACGTATCTTACACTTTTAAAAACCATTTCTCTTTCACAATATTTTTTAAAGGCTAGTTTAAAAGTTTTTTGATATTTATTTTGGTTATTTAAAGCGTAAATTTATCATTAAATTACTGATTAAAAATCCATCTTACCTAAGAGCAATAGTACAGAATAATACTCTGAATCAGTTTCATCTGGGTGTGTTACTCTGTCTTAACCGAAATAGCTATCAATTAAATTACCCAACACTAGAGTACAAATTTCTAAATTAAAAATCTGTACCATTTAGATTAATATTGATCGTTTTTTTTTTTTGATAGAACGAGGAACGCTCGTCAACCAATCGCTTCAGTTATACTGTTCACTTCCATTCCAAATTAAAGTTTTCCCCGAGGCACAGTTTAATATAATGATTCATCTATTACCGCATTGAACATTGTTTCACCGTAAACGTTTTCGTGTATGGTTTATGTTTTAGTTTCAGTACTGGTAGCAACTACTGTACTCCTGCTATCTCCCAGAATCAATGGCACTTAATATTCCAATATAAGACATCCAACATATCTCTAATTAATTTATAGTTTTACTTATCATTTTCATGAAGTATTTATCAGAAGTTATTCAAATTCGTTATACAATATATACGTAAAATGTCTTTTGTCAGTGAAATGATATACAGTCTTATAATTTTTACAAATTAAATGTTTTTTCTTTCATTATTTAACTTATATTTCAGGTTTAGAAACAATCTTTATTTTTGTGCGAATTTTATTTACGCGTATTTTTTATAAAATTACCCTTCACGTAAAAAGAGGCTTAGCTGCAATTAACTATCTCGGACGCAACTTCATATTTACCTATTTCAACAATTTGTCAATTGTCTATGGTAGCAGTAAAGCCATTTATGACGTCACTGGAGCCGTTTTTTATGATACGTTGGGCATAAATACATTACCGCCATCTGCAGGATAATAAATCAGACTTTATCAATTTATTACGCCCGAATGTCCGGCGGGCGATACGTGATTACAAAATAAAACCATTAGTCATTTAAATGCCTTTAGTTGTAATAATTATTATCGATACAGAGTACTTTCCTTCTATAGGAAGTATAAAAATCTTAATAATGAAATTATGACTTTACAAAATCAATACGTGAATATATAAAAATGAATATCAGTCAATTGTTTCCAAATCCACAATAATACTACAATAATAGATCAACCATTTGTTACCGAGTCAATCAATAAGCGAGCTCACTTTGATGTTGAAGATTGCGGATTCAAATCTACATATAATTTTTAACTTTCGATTGAATGCCCAGTGGATCAAGGATGTAGCTAATAACTAATCTTTACAATTTGACAAGTTTTCGTAATCTAAATATGCACATGCTCATTTGAAGCAAGATACATATACATCTGGTCCAAAAAGTCAGCATCATATATCTTAAGGTATAATGATTATACTTTAACACATTGTCATAAAATTAATTTAACAGAGAGACTCAAACATTAAAACTCGATTATTTCAAAACTCACTT
>JAGVSQ010014776.1:0-10461 GCA_022683975.1 Rhyacophila evoluta
GTGTTTCATTGGACCCAGTCAACCTCCATTCTACACATCCCACATTGGTGACTCCAACGTGATAACATTTTCCACATCCTCAATCTATGAAGCGGAAATAGAAAAAAATGACAAAGACTATTTATTGAATTCTTTTGGTCAGTTTGTACATTGAGAACATTGCGTTAATTATTGCTATTTTCACCAATCCTTTTTTTTCTATATTCGAATATAGAAAATATTTCTATATTATTTAAATAAACTGTATGTTAAGTGAACAAAAATTTTATTGACTTATAGTGCTTACCGTGCCTGTTAAGACAAACAATATTAAAAAATGTTTATATAAAATGTAAATTACTTCAAATCCAATAAAAAGAACAAAGTAATCATTTCTACGAAAATAAATTTATGTTAACGAAATTTGTGCGAAAAAAAACAAAATACTTTATATCCGTCGTTTTACTCTCAACAACAATCAAAAATTTTGTATTCTTCAAAACAAAACAAAAAATCGGTCGAAAAATGCTTAAATCGAACATTTTCATCGGATATGCTTTGTTAAAAAATATATATCGCAATTATGAAAAGGAACAAGCTGGACAACCTGTCATCATATTGTGTTGGAATCTATTGTGTTTGGGCCCGTTCAAAAATATAGCCACATTACGCGGTAACATAAAACTTTTCTCTCTTTGTATGTACAGTAGCCCAGAGGTTTTTTTTTTTTAAACTGAGCTTTTATTTGATATAAAAAAAGCTTTTAAAGCAAAGTGAAACCTGTGTTTTAACCTTTCAACATTTTCCTTCTACTACTAAACATTATTTTATTTATTCTCATAATAGTAGTCGATTATCCATAATATATTCTAGTACAATATGTTTTTTCTTCATCCACCAACATTGAGTCAATGTAATTTAACTGAATACTGCTATATAAATGCGCACTCATCAACATTTGCTATAATTTGCAACATTAAATAAAGATACATCTTTCACAGTACGATTTTTATCTAAAAATTGAAAAAAACTCTTACACTTGCTTAAGTCTAGTGGGAGTATATTGTTAGTGTTTTTAACTCTTTGAATATGTCTAAGAAATGCTTTTTAGGCCAAATAGATTTTTTGTAACACTAGAATATCTTTAATATCTCTCCTAATGTGATGCGTAAAATATTAAGAATGTACAGGTATAAAATAGATACTAATATTTTGATTCCACAAAACACTGTCATATTGATTATCTTTCGTTTTTTTCCAATAATTAAAATAATTAAACGTTAAACATATGAATTAAATATAAACCCGTTACTAAGTCAAATTCAGTAGAACTATGAAATATGTAAGATTACAGTTGGAAAAACTATTAAGTAAAATATCTAATTAAGATTGAAAGTTATATCTGTTTATTGTTGAAAGTTTGAAAATACCAAAACGACAGTAGATTATGGTTAAATTAAAAGCTTTTTTAGCTTTATCACATTTATAAACATTTAAGTTTTATTGTTATAATTAAATAAATGATTTATATTTATGAAGGTATATAACTTGAATTCAATATATAACTACATAGTAGCATACTCATACTAACAACCTAAAGATTTTAAAGTTATAACTAGTTAACTTAAGTTTGATATTATTTTATGGAGCATTAAAACTACACTTATTTTGTCTTTATGAAATCGATGAATAATATTATGTGCTTCATAATTATTCTATACTTAATAATATTAAAGTCTTTACTTAAACAAAATCTGTATTGCTGAGAGACAGGTTTAAGTATAGTATTGTATTTATTAAATTTCAAATTCCGCCTTCTCTGCTTACAACTAAATTAGTTGAGCCAAGCCAAATAATTTGTCCAGCATCGTGCGGCTTGCGGATGAAACAGTCTTCACGGATTCTATAAAATTCAACATCTGTTCTTAGCTTCCTTGATCGTTTCTTCACATTTAAGCCATCGTCTAGATTACTTTCAGTATTTCCATTTACCTTACGTTAATTTATATCGTAACACAATCAATAAAATGTGTTATAAATGGATATATATATGACTTACTGGACAATAAAATAAATGTTCAAAATATAAAGTGTTTTAAAGTATTTTTCGTATATTTTACTTAGCTGACTTGTAACATTTAATATTGAATTCTTTTTACATCAGAATGGATTTGCATATGAATGTATTTGCCAACGCTCGTTTTTACCGGGATGTATCATATATTCTTGAAATATTAATACGACTTTTAAAGTCTATATGTAGTTTAGTATTTGTTGCCTTGCTTCTTTGTTTTATTATTGAAACGTTATCTATTGTACATCTATTACTTTTATAAATGTAAGTTTTACATTCTAGTCTAAGTAATTTTTTTGGCTTGTTACGTGAGTATTTGTCATTTTCAAACTATTGGTCGTTTTGATTTTTACATCATCATTCATTTTAAAGAACTCTTTCTCTCTCAAAGATATAAATTTAAATTCGACAGTGTTGAAAACATCAGGACTTTTATAAAATATGATAAAAAAAATCTATTACAAAAAAAAAACAAATTAAAAAAGTTTAAAAAATATAATTTTTTGGCAGGAGTTATATATCATATAAATTTTGTAGATATAAAATCAATATATACCATGTGTCTATAAAATAGCTTGACGTATTTTTTACACACCTTTCATAGACTGTATTTATTTAAATAATTATTAAATATCTACGCATGAATTAATAGTACACATATTTGATTCAGCCTGGTCTAATACTTCTGGTTTTTACAGTGTTAATTTGGAAATGTATGACCATTTTCTTAGTAAAATATCAGATTGTTGGCTGAAGCACTCAGTTACACAGGATGTCCCAAAATGAGCTGACAATTTTTGCTTAATTCACTTTTTCCGGTAAAATCAAAGTTAACATTTGTTTTGCTGTCATATCGCAAAACTCTACGATTTAGCAACATATAGAATTGTAAAAACTCAAATTTTAAAATGCTGAAAATTACACCTCTTACAATGTCCATAGTTTCAGATAGCCAAAAGATCAAACCAAAATCTCATTTAAAGCGTTAAATCGAAATTCAATCACTAATTTTAGTCACGTCAGAAGCCTAGTTCGTAATCACTGGTATTTGTAAATTATTCGCAACCTTACGTGGTCGCTGTCTGTAACCGATTAAAAATGAGTATATTTTATATAGATTATTGTATAACATAGATGCCTAGCCAATTAAGCTAGTAAATCATGTTAATGTGGGAATCATCTTCTTTTTAAGAGCTTAAAGAACAATTATTTATTCAGTTGCAAGATAAAAAAAATGGAGTACATTTATGTAGTTTTGATAAGGGTTAATTTAATATAATAATTCTTTTGTCATTTTGTGGTATCTTACCGTTATGACTTCCGTGTTTGCAGCACAATCTTTTACCACGCGCCACTGGATTCGTTTGCATAATTTTACGAGAATAATTTCCGATATTTATTACGTTACTCGAATTTTCTTTTCAACTTTTCCAGCGTCGCGGTGTGAAGTCTAATTGGTTTGTGCTCGTGACCTATTTAAGATTTTTTTACACTCTACATTAATTAAAATAACTTTGAAACCTTACCTGCAAAGCATTTTATATGTAGTCAGTAGTATAGAGATATATACAACGTTTTATGTATCGTATCATTTTGTTTTATATATCATTCAAAACTATTTTCGCTCCAAAATTAAAAAATATGAATCTACACCACGATGCAAATATTTTCATTCCTCAATATAATATAAGTCTGTATATAAATAGTATATAGTTCACCACAATGTGAAAACATGTCTTCACGGATTATTTTTTACAAAAATTGGTTCTCAGGCAATTGCCTAACCCAATATCACTAGTCCTGTATTTTTCGATTTTTTTAGTTAACTTCCCGGTAAATAATATGGGCCTCATATCAAGAAAATTCAAGTTTAATTTCCATATCCGTCAAATTTAATATTAAGTACATTTGTTTGTAAAAGATTTAAATAATTAAACTCAATTATAAAACAATATGGCATATGTTCACTTTATATTTAAAAAGTCATAAAATATATGTTTAAAAAGTTACAAAGTATAGCGTACGAAGAGCTCACAAATAAAAGCTCATAGATTATTTTTTTCTAGTCCAGTTGTCCTTGGAAAACTACGATCAGGGTTTTATCCGATCCATAAGCTCTCATAAGCTTCTGTTCTAGTGATATACGTGATGTCATTATGTAGTATGTCATAAAAAAGTTTGATAATAGATATATAATTAAATTTAATAATTCATGTACATATTTGATGGGAGTAGATTTAAGATTTAATGTGCACATTGAGTATTTAGGATCTGTTTTAAAAGTCATACTTGATAGACAGTACAACGTATTAGAAGTAAATCGTATTTTTGTTATTCTTTTTTGTTTCAATCTAATACTCAAAAGTAATGTTTTATTCATATTTAAACGAAAACATTTCATGAATCCAGTGTATTACTAAGTTCTGTAAGGTACATTTTGGGAGAACTTTGTTATGGTTCTAAATTATACAGAAATATGATTTTTAAAAAAACCTTTCCATTATATAAACGAGGATTAGGAAAAGCACTAGGACCCTAATAAATTCCGGATTTCATGTGAACACCACATACACACCAGCTTAAAAGTTTTGCCAAAAAAAAATGTAAAATTTATTTAATAATTGGCTCATGTTTGTATGATATATTAAAAAAAAATATCTGTAAACTACACGACAAATAACAATTTTGTTCGGGATCTAACAATTATTATATGAAATCGAATTTATATTAAAAAATATCCGTAATTTACAAAAACATTTCTCAAAAGATGAGTCGTCGACTTTTTTCTTAAAATAATGAAACCACATGTTAACATTCGTGTAATTATTTTAACAATGTCCCTTTCGTAAACATTACATGATTCAACAAAAATGTTTAAAAATATAATCGTAACGCGTAGGTTTTAAAAAATGTGAATATTTTTTTTTATATTTTTTTGAGTTGCACGTGACTTTTTTTAATGTTTTTCACGCTATAAATTCGACAACCTCTGATGTGTGAACGCTGTGAACGCTGTGACTATAGTGAAATATTAAATATGCAATTTTCATTAAATAAGTTTTTATTATAATATTATAAGGCAATAGTTTCTAGCATAAAATTTTCATAAAAGATAATTTATTATTTTTCTTCTTTCCTATCCACTCTCTAAGTGAAGCATATAGACATCACATTAGACCCGTATCGCTCGCCAATATTCTTGCGTCCTTCATAGAGCTTCATATCTACAATCCGTAACTCCATCGAATACATTCTATAGATAGTATTTAGCGGCCTTGCAAGACGCCGAGGATCAAACGGTTTAAAGAATAGTAAGGTTAGGTTATAATATATGACCAAGCCAAATACAGCGTCGCAGAAAATAAATATCATTACTATACATTGTATGCAATTTGATTATAGATTCATTGATGATATTTATGCCATTTTTGTAAAAACATTCCCTCTGAATAATATTCTTTTAAATTAAATTTTAATAACTAGACACAATCTTTGTGCAATTCCAAACGCAATAAAATATAATTATCTAGCAGTGTATTGTATATTATTAAAATTGTACAATATTAAATTTTTATCATTAGTGAAAATGATTTTAAACAAAATTTGGGATATAAAAATACTATAACAAGAATATATAAAGCATTTAAAGTTATAGACTTGTGGGTATACAACATATTATATAGGTTAAATTAGAAAAAAGTTTCAGGCAAGCTTTCAAGTTTCACAAATTGCTCAGTTGGTCGTTGGCGTAGCGTGGAATGCTTTAAATTCGTGCGTCCTGATTTAAATTGTTATATACATTACGATGCTTTATTGCGTCAATAATGTCAACGAAAATTTCAGCCAGTTTTCGCATATCTGAATGCATGAAATAATTTACACGTGAGAGAATTATTCAAAATAATCAACCCAAATTATTTCGCGTGTGGATTGTACATTTATCATCAAACAAAATAACAATATTTATAACTATCATATATAACGAGTTATTCGACAGTAACGAGTGATTCAGAATTATTATTAAATATCAAAGACGTGTTGAGAAAAATTAATTACTATTTTTAGTTTATTTGTCGTCATAGCATTCATTTAATGTACATTTTGAACAATTTATTTTTGAAGAAATGTTAAAGCATACGTTTTTTTTGTATTTGAGTTATAAATGAGTTTATTATACAATATAACATGCACGCATCCGGGGAATGTGGGCTTAAATTGTCTACATCTCTCGATTTTTTTGAATACCGAAAATGCAAGACTGGATTGGATTGAAACAAGCAAGTCTCATCAAAAATAATTTGTCAAGATATGTTTTTTAAGGAGCGGAAATTTTCACAATATGTAGATAAATATGTCCCACTTTAAAATATGAAAAAGCGGCCTAAAAGCAAAAACGCCACTGTCCGTAATAAAATCATTAAAATTTTATTTTTAATGATATTATTTTATTATCATTCTTCTTATAGCTTATATTTCATTCTTATAGCGTCATTATATTATATCATCAATATATGTCTGTATGTAAATATATAATATACCATTAATTAAACTCATTTAGAAACAATTCTCGTGAAAAAAAATCTGTCAAGACATCTTCACATTGCGGAGATCCATATACTCCACATTCATATTGGATATCTTCAAATTGTGTAAATCCATATGTTTCACTTTGGGAGCAAACATGAAATATAAAAAAAAAAAAATTTACGTTCGTAAAAAAAAGTATGACGACAAGTAATTAGAATGCTAGTATCGAAATCGTTTGATTTTATGTGATATGACTTTGATGAAAAATGGTATTTTTATTTTCAACCCGAAATTACTTAAGTTGACTAAAAATGAGTTTTAACACATTTTAACATTTGGTAGTATGTTAAGGTTATTGTTAAACCACATAATTAACCATAACACCACATAAGTGGATTCAATAAAAAATACTAGGTATACATATTTAAACAATATATATCATTGTAGACTATCAAAGATAATTTGTTAAGATGATATTTAACTCTTAAAAAACATTCAATAATTTTGATATATTTATGTGATAGCATACACTTATAACTTTCGCTTTAAGCTTAATCTTACGGTTTATAGTATAGCTTTTTGCAATTTTATCAAATGATTTGTCGAAATTCATATTTAAATCTAAAATATGAATAAATAACAACGCTATATTCAAAGTCGTGACTTCCGGCTCGGAAAAAGCCACGGAAGGTTTTAATGGATAACACTGGGATCATAATATTAAATTCAAAATTCTTCATATTTTTTTGCTTACAACGCCCACATTTTTGAATTATATATGATTTTTCAAGTACCTGGCTGAAAACTAGTTATGAAATCTTTTTAATAAAATAAAATAAAAACCTTAAAACTGGAAGTGCAGTTATGTCAATAGTACAAATTTAGATTAAAAATGCATAGAATATATTTCAATATTAAATTTGTATCTCCACATAGGAGATGTAAAAAAATATGTTTAATTAAATAATACATAACTAGTTTTCTTTCAAGCAACAGAATAATTGATACTCATTTCGTATAATCGATCATATGGGCGATATTTTTCCGTTGACGACAACTTTTGATACAACTTCATATGGTCTAAAATCTGGAATTTTATCAAATTCTAAATATCTTTTTTTCAATCATTTATTTCTTTCCTTTTTTTTTAATAATGTCTGTTCTTACACAGTGCATATATGAATCTCATTACCAAGACTAAAGTTTACAGATTTTTAATGACAATCAATTGTCGTACGATTGCTCAATTTATTGCGTAAATCGAATCCGCAGTCTCCGATTTTGAAGTACGCACTCTTGCACACGTACACGTATCAAAAATATATATTCTCGTGATTATTGATATCTTCTTAGAAATACATTAGAACATTTTTTGACTCACTAGTTTTTCATACAATATGTATAAATTTTTTATCTTTTTTAAAGTATTGCACGATGAAATAAATATGTGTGAAAAATAAATGTTGGAAAAGGTTTTTTTGAGTGAGTGGATATCTATATAGTAAATATTCAACCAAAGTACGTTTGCGAAAAAAGTTCTCCATAAAAGTCCAGCCTGTAAATGTGCGAATCATCCAATATAAATAACACGATTGTCATTGACATTCGCTTTTGGCCATTTTGTCCTCTGCGTTGAATAGTGGCTATTAGAATCAGCAATTAACTGACTCAAGTAGTTTAAGTGCCAACAGTAAACAAAGACTTTAATTGTCCGCAGAATAAATAATATTTTTTAAAAGTTTATTTAAAATAGTTATTATTATTTCAACTTCAATTTAATACTTATGAACGTATTAGAATTCTTCTTTTGTTGCCATATCCGCTCTATATATGGAGCACACGACTGCCACCTTGAGCCTCCGGGAATCTCTGTCATCCGTCAGCCGTCTTGCATTCTTCCAGGTCATGCTAACATGCCCTAGTTATACCGTATAGATCCTATGGATGGTACTCACCGGCTTTCTAGACCACCGGAATTCCAACGGTTTGAAGATTATTACTAAATCAAAAGAACGATATTATAAGGATGACTTTTCAATAAATCTCAAGGTCCTCTTATAACCGTAAAACTATTATAACCTATAGTTTATCATAATAAAAAATTGTTACTTACTTTTAAAATAAGGATATTTTTATGAGTTATATTTAGAAGCAAAATAAAATGAGTTAAGGATAATATTTAAATGTAGTGTAATAATATTAAAAATTCACTTCTTTCATGATTTGACAGAACTGAAAAATGATCGCCAACACGTTGCTTAAAACTTTATTCAAATAAAATAATCACTCATTTATATTTCTAAACAATTTTTGTAAAGACATTGTTATATGATGTCATGCTTAGATCCTACATCTTGAAATATTTTTTAAACATGTATAAACTTTTTAATAAACTAAATCAAATTATTTTCTTCGCTGGTAATTTAAAAATTATATTTTCTGTAAGAAATCGTTACAAAAAATACGTATTACATGCCACACCTTCTAGGTCTTACTCCAAGCATATGTATATTTACATTGATTGAATACTTTAACATTCATATTTACCATAATAAAGACATGGTTTATAAACAATAAATACAATTCAAACGTATTTATTAACAATGTTTCATATATTTCTTATTAACTATGTCTGCTTTGCAATAAATGCGTATGTATTTCTGTAGAACCACTCCGTAAATAGATTGTATACATATTTGCAATTTAAATACTATTTTTACGGTATTTTCCTGATATTCAATTGTTCAATCTATAGGGAAACAGATTTAGTATTTTTTTTATAAGCCCTAAGCATTTGAGTTTTATCCGTAACATCTGGCATCATTTTATCTTAAAACTGTGGTTTGATTAAATTTATTTAGTTTCTTTTTTAAATCAATTTAAATATCCAATGTTTTATATGGTTGAAATGTGGTAAATTACGCTGGTCACTTGTGTAATATTACAAACGGTCGATTTTGAAATTGGACGACATTGCGTTATTTGGTCTAAGAAGTGCCCTTACACACTTTTGTGCGGCTTGTGTTACATCTTACATAAACGGTCAGCGTCTATAGAAACATTTTCAGACAATGGCTTTCAGAACATTTTCAGAGAGAAGCATGCGTAAGCAACTTTTACATACAGCGGGTTTTCCTTTATACCGTCCTAACACAGAAATGTCGTTAGAAATTCATTTAGAAATTTTTGAAAATGAAAAAAAATGGTTTTAACATATTTGTTTGCTACCTTTTTCATAGAACTTTTTTCTCATTCAAATACACACAACTTACACAGAACTTATTGTGCTTAGAAAATAAAAATTACAAAATATTACATCGTTATTATGTATTATTATGTATTCACCTAAAAAAGGTTTCACGGTTGCTGAGAAATCAGCGTGCCTAATTTGGAGCCAGAAATTGCAGGTTTGATTCTCAAATATGGTAGATTTTTTAAATAAATAAAAATATAAAACTGAATGTTTATTAGTTTTAAGACATTTCAAACATATGTACGCTCTACTTTCATAGCAGAGATTAATAAATTAAAACTTAAAAAATATACTCATTTAATTGCCTCAATAAATGAGCCACGTGTCCTTTAGCTGCAGAAGTTGTGATTTCAAATACAGTAACTGCACTGCGTAAATCAAAAAATCAATATGAGAAGATGAATGTTCCACATTATAATAAATATAAAAATCTATATTCTGCAAATAAATTCAGTCTTATTTTTTATTTGTTAATTTTTTACATGTTGTAATATATGACAAAGTATAAGTTTAGTACATTAACAACACGATATAAATATGGTTATGACGAAAATATCAACCACATAAAAAAAGTTAATATTTTCGACTGATGGTGCTTAATGGAAATTGATTTTAAATTCTGAATTAT
>JAGVSQ010014777.1:0-10461 GCA_022683975.1 Rhyacophila evoluta
ATATTTTTTTTTATAAAACATATTGTATTATTTTTAAAGTATCAACTTTCCAATTCGTTATACATGACACATGAGGTGAGTATTTCCAAAATGAAATTATTACATCATGTCAAAATCTAAAGGAGCATATTTTGAACAAGTGTTTTTTGTATAAGAGTATATTTCGCATGCAAACCAGTAGAAAAAATCAATTTCAAAAATATTGAAAACAAAAATAAATATTGAAAAGTATGTTATATGGTTATTTTATACAAAAATGCTTGTTCAAAATGTTCTCTTTTCACTTTTGACATGGTGAAATAAGTTCAGTTTGGAAATACCCCCCTCAAATAAAATGAAGCTGGACACTGAGACGCAAAACGATAGTTGATTGTCATTTCTCGTTGTTTACACTTCAAAAAGTTGAAGTAGATTTTATTTCTTTGTCTGCATATATCTGCAAAAGGTCAATTCAGTTTGCGAATAGCAATACATATAATAAGGTTTTTATAATAGATCACCGATCAAGTTTTTTGTCTTAATTACGACTTTTATAGCTCAAAATAAAGTCGCAAATAGTTTGCGTCTTTCTTTACTACAAAAAATGTCGGCATATAAAGGCATTGGTTGAATCAACCTCTCTCTAAACTTTGTTACGGGAGCTATGGTACACATACATCTGCATTCCTCAAAAAATCCGGTAACTGTCAATCTAAGACTGACGATTAGGATTCAAACACGAGCACGACATGTAATATAGGCCTATCAATCAGATCGACAGTGCATGAGTATCATTAGCAAAACGGTAAAGATTAAATTTATTTAAATTATATAAATTATTATAAAGATGTCAAGCAGAGTAACTAAATAAATACTGAAAAAATATGATTATCAAAAGAGCTGTTAATATCAAATTGAATGAATTGTGTTATCGAATATTAAATGATTCAGGTTAAATTAAAACGTGATAGAACACGATGAGGTGCCTGGAGTTATTGTGTACTCATTCAATTACATTCTGCGAAATAGTATTATTAGAGTTGGAGTAAAAATTCACCTTCTTACAATTAATCAATGAGCAAAAAATTCAGTGCCGGACTATGCCTTTTGACCGAAACGACACTGTTTACAGAGATTCCTATTTTTAGTATGAATTAATAAATGTAAAATGCGAAAAAAATTAGCGAATTTTGGCAATTATTGTATCTTTTGTGGTAAATATTTTTACGTTTGTTTTTAAAAAGGTGGCGGATTGCCAGTGATTTTCTATTTCGTTCGAAGCGCCACTGCAGTTGGGAAAAGCGTGGGTGAATATTATCCATCCCCACATCAAGTCGAGTATTCGAATTGGAGTCCTGTCTTCTGCACGTATCCTGTGCACACATTTCCCGGCACGTAGAAAGTAAGGAAACTTAATAAGCCGTTTTGTGTTTGAAAAAATTAAGTTTGGTTTATTTAATATATTTCTTCAACTTCCATCAAATTTAATAAACCTTTAAAAATATTTAAACTTAAAGGGGTAGTGTAATATTACAATATACCGTGATTTTTCTGTGGTAAAATTAATAGTGATATTCTAAATTAAATCCATCTCGAAAAAATCTAGATTAATTTACATAAACGTCATAGCGAGAAAATATTGAAATTATTTATTAGAAATTATTGCATTATCGCTCATGAGTAATAATTATTTCGATAAATACAATCGTTATCCTTAATTTTAGCTACGAGTTACACGAATTTTTTCTTGAAAATTTTCTAGCAGCAACAAATGAGCACGAGAATTTTTAATTACAACAGAAAGAGAAAACGTATTTGTAGGATAAACAAATAGTGCTATTTAAAATAACTATAATAGATAAATTATTGTAATAAGTAAATTTTTAACATAATTTTCCAACGGCCCTTTTGGAATCGTTTTCAAAGATAATATTAATTATACAAATAACATTCTTTCTTACATTGCAATTTCGCCATGTTTTTTTAACTCAATATTTGCAATAATCATCTTTTTATAAGTTCGCCATTAAAGCATCGTTTTAGTCAATTAAATAGAAAACTTTGGTAAATTACAAACTATAATTCAACTAAAACAAATTTAGAATAACAAACAAAAGATGAATACGTAAACTTTTAAGCTATTTTTCTTCACTAAAGTAGCTTAATTGTGTAAAAATCATTTTTCATAATTATTGATTCAACCGCATAGTGTATGACAAAATAAATTAAAGTTGAAAAAACATTAAAGTGAAAATTTAAAAATAGATTTCGTAATTGTTGCGTTAACAAATTTAGCTTACTATTTTAGTATAATAAAAAGTTAAAAATCCTAATATTATCATATCTCAAATAATACATTACGACTATAATCGATAGTGCAGTTGCCTTGTCAAAGTATTTATAAAAAAACTAGCGTACATTTTTGAAATATAAAATACACTTGAATGATTTTTAAAACTAATGTATCGTGATTTTATTGTTTTACAGATAAAATAAATAAAAGAAATCAACATGCCCAACTCTGAGACTACAAACTTGGTAGCCACCTACCTGATCCTGGTCTTCCTTTTACTATCACTTTGGCTGCTGTACGCAGGATTATTTTAATTGTAAGTAACTTCGTTCAATACTTTAAAAAAGAAACATTAAACATTAACATCTTATTTCGCATTCCTTTTGACAGAACATAACATCCATGTATTATTCGCTTAACACTTTTATGACTTCAGATATGTCAGATAAGTATGCTATAATATATCGTGACATAAATCATTTTTTTTCTCTTGCAAATACTTGTATACTACGAAATCAAACTCATTTGTTTTTTAAAGAAAACCATTTTCAAGTTTTCGAATGTCTATAGCTACGTAAATTATTAAACCTTAAACATATAATTTAATCTGTTGATATTAAGTAAATACCTGAATACTAAGCGTTGTTGTTGGAAAAGGAATTACAGTAAAATGATGAAACACAGTGATGTCAGTTAATAAATATTTGAATCTTTGATAATAAAATTTTGATGAACGAACTAGATATCGTCTGGAAACATTGTGAGAATTCAATGATTATAATCGTTGTTCGGGGATATTCTGATTAATAAATAACAATAATAATTCATTGCCATACAGTTATTGAATTTTGTGAGTACTGTCTCTAAAATACCAAGCTGGTTTCGTAAGCACACTCGAGGGGTCCAATAGTATAGAAAACGAAATTTTCATGCATGCCAACGACAACAAATTATTCCTTTCACATAACCAGAAATAGCACTATTTGAAATCGACTTTATAAGATATCTAGAACAAATATGACTAGATATTTGTAAGAAATATTAAAATTCTTTTGAAATAGACCGCAATTTTAAAGGAAAGAGAGAGGTTTGCATTCTTTGAATTTGACGTTTTGAATTTACATTTTTCACATTTTTATGACATGTTCAATAAAGTTATATTTTTTTTAAATTTCAAAGCTTTCTGAGATGTTCTATGAATTTAAATAGTTTAAAAAATACTGCTAACTCTTTCATCGGATTGACCAGTGGATTTAATTTATGGTCCATCCAAGTGGCCCACGCGCGCGGTAAAACATTTCAATGGCCAACGAAATAAGATTCGCGTGGCACTTATGGCGTCAATAATTTGAATTTATCGTATTGTGTAAAAATAAACTTCAATTGGCTTCTCTTACCAAATATTTTCATTGTGCCAGCCATTGATGAAAATATAAAAGAATACGCAAACAATGTATATTTATATTGAACAAGTTGTATGATATAATTGCAGTTTAAATGAGTTGATAGTTAAACTTCGATTTTATGTCAGATTTTACAGATTACCTGTCTTATAATTTAAAGATTTTATTTGTTTTACGTGTGCTGTGTACTCGTCTTCTTAACAAAATTCGCCACCAATCCCATTGATTATTTAATACGAGAATAGCAACATCTTCATAGCTATTATAAGAAAGTCTGATATGGACGATACTCTCTTCAATTTTTTCTCCACTTATCAGTGTCTAGAGCTTTATTATACTCTACACTTTTTTCATTTCACGTAGCAACTTCTTACTTGAAATCATGAGTTAAAAAATAGATCATATCACATCGCCGTGTGAAGAAGTCCATCCCATAAATTGAGTATATGGATTTCAGTAATGTGGGAATATGTTCTGGGATACCTTTTTCTTCATAATAATTATTGGTCAACCATTTGCCATACCTTTGTTTGATTATAATTCCTTTCCAATTAAAAAAAATATGGATATAAAAAAAATATGTTTACGTTCGGTAAAACAGAGTCAATTAATCATGTGTGTTATTTATCTCATTACATATGAGATTTTCTACCTCTCCGTTAATTTTTCAATCCATTTCAAAACCAAGATTGCTTTAATCTCATAATGTTATCAATGGCGTATTCTATTTCCGTAGCATTGTTTTAACCTTCCTTCTCCTGATTAATTTAATTGTGATATATTTACAATCAGTAATTATGCATCTTGATTTTTCATCTACATAACTATTGAATACAAGCACAGTATAGCTACTTTGAACATTTATTAATATGCTGTAAAATACCCTCATTTCAATTTGTAAAATAAAGTCAGAAACGCGCACCCAAGTAATCCAGTAAATATATTTAGAACGTATGATCGTAAGCGCTGCAGTTTCCGGGTAGCGCGTTCCATTTTCCAGTTCGTTGCTAAAAAGCTTTTAAAGAAAGCTTCCTTCAGTTGTCAGTCAAAACATTTTTAAAAAAACCTACATATAATTCCTGTCAATCACTTTTGATTTCGACATGACAGTTATGACAGTGGTGTTTATTTTTGTTTCATATGATTATCAATATACATTTCGATGGCGATTGAGTTAACTTGATTGAATGTTTAACATTTAGAAAGATGTTGACAGTGCGGAGTTTCGTTAGAATTCAATTCTTATACGAATGAACAGCTCTTAATGATCTGCAATTAGTCTTAATTTCTTTGGCAGATGTTTTATTTTCCTGTCATGTTTTTTGCAAACACTTTCAATGGACTGTCACTGATCTTTTACATCTGACAAAACGTAAATACAAAAATCTTTGAAGCCACATTTTCATTTTCTAATATATCACAAGACTATATTCTTTAAGTCTTATAAAAGCATGACAAGTAGATATAATTGTGTTATTTACATCCAAAAGTAATGCAAGAGTTTGCCAAATCCACTTGAATTTTATTAACGGTTTCGTTGGTAAACACAATGTGGACTAGTGGAACGTTGTATGTAAGCACGTACTACCTTTAAAGTGGGGGCACACAATCAAGAAAATGAATTTTAAAATCAATGCTTTGACATTAACAAATTTCTATACAAACAATTAAATAAGTCATCTGCCATTTTATTTGTTCGTGCTTGTTCGTGGAGTATCGTTGTAAGTTGAACAGAACTTTATCACCTATAATCGAATCGGTGTAATATACAGCAAAATTGTCAAAATTATAATTACTGATCGATTATTACTAATTACACAATGCTTTATCTATTAAATTATTTTACTGTTCCTAGTTGCTCTTGGACTAATTAACCCTTAAACTCTACACAACGTTTTTCCAAAACAATAATATATAATATAAGCTTTTACACTTAGTATATCAGTCGATATGTTTCATTTAAATATATAAAAATTACATATAGAGTCGTTTAAAAATCTAATAAAAATAAATAAAAATAACCGGTATAGTTAAATTTTATTTCGAAAATATATTTTTAAATATAATGCTTATAAAAACACATTTACTGAATTCTTTCATGTTGTTTAATAAATATGTATGTGGAATGTTTGACTGATCTAAAAATTGTGGCACATCTAAAATAAAGACTTTAATCTTATTTTTAAATTAATAATGAATTAACATTGTGAAAGCGCAAAGTTTTTGGCATGGCGCGTTTCCTGTTAAATATATTGAATTTATTTAGTACAGCTATAAAATGTCAGTCTACAACCGACACATTGGGCAACAAGGTTTAATGTATTCCACGTAACGTGTTTTATATCTTTAATCAGCTAATTTAAACAGACCGTGAAAAGCACACAAATTTTAAAATCTATGCAATTAAATTAAATCATTGATTGAGCGTACGTTAATACCCTAAAAAATTTAACGGGAGAATAATTCTATTGAATTTTAAATTTTGCACGTTTATTGTTTAAAATTTTAATTTTTATTTACTTTCAGAATCTACGTAAAATTTCTTTAATTAAATAATAATTGTAAATAGTATATATGACGATTACAGAACGTTTACAATTATATTCTTGATAATGGTATCAATGATTTCTTACAATAAGTTTTTTCAATATGAATAATACAGTTTATATAACTGTGTTTTAAGCCAAATCCGCTCCAAAAGTGAAGCATATGGACCTACACATTGTGAAGATGTCCGCTCTTAGAGTGCAGTACATATATAGATCTCCGCAATGTGAAATCATGTCCGTGAATTAACTGATACTAATTGCTCAACCCAGTAGGAATCCAGTCCTGTATTTTCGGTTCCTTTTTAAATCCATCAGATATGGGAATCGAGCCCGCACTCCCCAAATGCGAGGCGCACGTTAACTTCAGCGCTACCGGTGAGACACTATATAACAATATGTCCTCTAAATTTGGTTTATTTTTTATAACTTTTTAACAGCTTTTTTTTATAACACTGTCTAGCGATTGAAATTAGATGATATTAATTTATAACATCATACTGTCATTATACACAACATATTACTAGATTTTCTTACAATATTATATTACAATTATATCGCATATTGCAAAGATATCTTTATTTTTCTGAAAATGATTTGACACTTTTAATTAGTTCCCACGCATTCCATCAGGGGCGCTGCACTATGAAAATATTTTCCTAACCGGCAAACAAGTTAGTGTGCAAAATACGCGCGCATTATTTCATTTTTTCATTCGAAAGTGTGGGCCGCTCACAACAAGACTTCAAAAATATTCTACCAAAAATGTTGGCACTCCGCCATGACCATCCTGCATACCTGCACGTTGACCCACCGGACGAATCAAGAGTTTACTCTTGTGGGTGACTTTTGCCACGAGTTTTGGGCCGTTTTGTCTGAATTCGTCCACTCGAAGTGTTTTTATGGGGACACCTGTATCCCATCAGCTGTCAGAAACGACGCCAATGTAAATTCCTTGGCTTGCCTTTATATTTATTTGTATTGAAAAGTTTTATGTGATTTTCTTATCTTCTGGACCCCACGCATTTTTCTCTTGTCCAGATAAATAAACCGCTCTTAATAAAAGTAAGGCTTCTTCATTCGGCATTCAGAAGATCTTAAGAACCAAATTATATACCACTATCAAAACTCTCTATTCACTAATTGAATTTTATGTTACAACCTGATTATAAGATATATCTTAATAAATATGATTTTTAGAATGCAATATTCTTGGAATTTTGTGTAGCATAAATTCACAACGCACCAGTTATTTCATATATGCCACTTTGAGGCGGAATACATGTTGTCAATGTTTCTTGTCGAAGAATATTTTCCAAAATATATATTGTAGGAATTTATATTTTTCCCAGCTCAATAAAGCTATTTTTTGTTGCAAAAACTAATTATATAACTAACGACATCTTATACGAGTGACTCAAATTGTATCAAATTGCAGCTTTGATATTTTTACGCTAGATGACAGTGTTAAGTGATAGATGAATTTTCAAATCATGACGCTTCACCTTAAATATAGCAACATTTTCGATGCAATTCTGCGGTTTCCACAAATTATTCAAGTTGTACGAATTGCTCGTGAGAATATTCAAATATTACACTGGCCTAATTTATCACCGTGCCTTGTCACCTAGCAATAATTTTTAAATATATTACGAATACCTTATGTATTCTTAACGATGCATTAAGAGTTTATTTCAAAAGATAAGTGCTAACTTCCGATGTTAATAAAATCATAAAAGCGTGCATTTTTTTTGTACAAAAACGTGTTTCAATATATCGTACGTAGCAATTGTTTAAAAACGTTTTATTCTCTCAATTAACATGTCTGGAAAAATAGTTCTGCTAAACAATTCAATCCAATAATGTCAATAACATGCTCACTATTTTAATCCTATTTCTCACCAATTTTGCATTAGTACATTGCTTTTTGACTAAATGTCCCTAAAGGTTTATCGACTTTAATTATCATACTACTATTAAAATACAATTTAAACACATATTTTACCTCATTTCAGTTGCTAATCGCACCTTCTGTTTTTAATAAAAATGCAAACTATTACATTTGTCATCATCCGGACAATAATAGGTTGTCAATTCGAGTCCCGCAGTTTTATGGAGACTTTTTGAATTCACAGTTGGTTGAATAAATGAATGTTGAATGAATGAATGAAAATGAATGTTGTGTTAAACAATAGGCTGACAGTTAATTATATTTAAAAGATCTGTGAAGATAAATCTTGACATTGTGGAGGCCAATATTTTCATTTTCCAGGTCATGGCCCAATCAAAAATTATTCTATTATCATCATATGATTTGTTGTTGTAACAATTGTAACGATTTTTTCATTAGTAATTATTTGTATGCATATTTTTCTACTACTATTCATAAATTTCGTTTTGAATTGTATTATAAAACTGAAATTTAAAACCATAAAGTTTCAGAAAATTGCAATTCCATATTTAAATGCACAGATTAACATACAAGTGTTGTGTAAACAAATGAATCCGCCAAGATTTCCATTGTACAGTGCTAATTATATCTTGTGAAACAAACCACAATATGTACGTACCATATTATAAAATGTGATTTTTCATGCGTAAAGCCGCTAACCGTTTTACAAAATTAAACCAGTTGTTTATATTTATTTAATTGGCGTTCTTTATTTTACAAGGTAATAATTTGAAATTTCACTCACTTGTACTGAAAAGGCAGTGCTTCAGTAGAAATATACATTTTCTTATATCACCGAATAGAGTTATATACATTATACAGTACCGCGCAGTGGGTGGGAGGCGCTTTTTGGATGAATTGAAACACCTGTAATATTAAACTTTGTACCCCTTTTCTAAGTATTTATTGTAAGTAACTTATATTTTTATATTACACTTATTTTAATTACATGATACAAATATCATCGCTCGTATGAAATACTGGTAAATTTATTTGTTTTTTCCTAAAACGCGTCCATCATATTCAAGCGCCCGTGTGCTATGCACGCTCTGCATACTTTCAGGGCACATTTTTAAAATTTCACAGTAAATAATTACAATTGTCACCGAATGAAAAAGAATATCACATTGACGAAAAGCCAATCGAATTTCGGATAATATACTTACAGTAGAGTGTAGGCTCTGCATCGAACTATTACTCGGATTATATGATACATCTTATCGTGGAATAATACATAATTATATCAGTGATGGAATAGGATTGTTGATTTTCTATGAAACATATGTTCGTTGTGTGATTATAAAATTTATCAACAAACAAATGGTAAAAATTCAAAGATAAACTAAATATATATAAAATAAGAGTACGACTCAGTGATATGAAAAGTATTCCCCCTAGCTGAGAAAGTTAATGGTGGCCCAAATTTCCAATAGAAAGTCTCTTTAGTAAATTAGAATATTAAATAAACATGACAATTGCCAACCTCTGTGAAGGAGACTACGTAAAAAAAAGATATTATTTGGTAGCGCAACATTAATCAAAATTAAAAAGAAATATTGTCTTTGGCAAGAGCATTGACATCAACCAAAAGCGCAAACATTTTAATACAACGGACAGTTACTAAGCGAAAGAAAACTTAAGAAGAAAGCTTCATTTTCCAGCTGATTATTGACACTTGGATTCCGAAGCGTAAACAATGCATTTAAAAATACAATACAAGCCGCCCACTATTTTTGAGAAATTCATTCATCATTGTGACAAAGAGTAGTTAATAGATTAATGTATTTTAGTCTCGGAATAAAAAAATACAAATATCTCTGATTTTATTTTTGGTAAATTATTGTAATTTGTCGCCGCCAAAAGAGCAGAGAAAAGTCAACATTTTAGAAGACGGCCAAGATTTCATTTAGAACTTTTTGATTTATATCAGCGTGTTTATTTTTTAAGCTTTTGATTTAAATCGTTACACAGATGTGAAGTTTCCAACGAGAGATTTAAAAGTGTGATTTGACATTAACTACTTTACCCGTAATATGTGTTATATAATTATTATAAAATATTAGATAAAATCGCTGGTATACGTTGAAAATAGTGGTGTTAATATTATATTATTAGCCTCATACGCAGAGCTTTTTTTTATCAATGACAATACTGAAGTAACTAACTACTCATAAATGCAGTCGATATACGGAGAGGGTTCAGAAAAAATTTCTGAGACTTCTGTACTTCTGTACTGTATGGATACTATCCATGACTTTATCCAACTGCTTTCATTTTGGGCATGCTTTC
>JAGVSQ010014778.1:0-10460 GCA_022683975.1 Rhyacophila evoluta
AGCTATGCTCTAGTAAAAATTGTTTATACGTGGCTTTAGTAGCGGTGGAAATCCTGATTCATGATTGTCAAAATGTATTTTTTATTTTGAACAGAGCTTTCCCAATATTTGTCATATCTTTAAGAAAATATGGAATTTTTGAAATAATATTATTAAATAATTACTGTAAAAAGAACTATCAATAATATTTGACCTTCTAAATTCTTACAAAACTATGTATCATAGATTAACAAAATAATAAGAATCAGTAAATTGTACCAATTGTAGAATAAAAAAAATATATCGACAAGTTATATAAATGTCAGAATATACATTATATATGCCGTATGTTGAACAATAATAATAATAATAATAATAATTGATATTTGGATTACACTAATACCTAGGACTTACCGAAGAAATACCGAAGATTTATATGAATTATCTTATGTAATAAAATAGCTTACATAAAAATCGATATTGACAATGGATAGCCTTTTATTAGATATTTATATCCATCATACCAGTAAGCTGACTAGTGCGTCAATCGTTTTTAGTTGCGAAATATTTTTTTATGAAACATACGTAAATACTCAACTCATAAATATAAAAAGATTATATGGGAAAATTATAAAGGCTTAAATTTTGTTTATAGTCGTTATGGTACCATGTGTAAAAATATTAAATGTTATTTATGTAAAACAATATTATTGATAAATTTAATGTAATTTAAATTCCCAATGTTAATATTATCTTAAATTGTATAACTATGATATATTTTATAAAACAAGCCTTAGATGACTTGTTTTGAATGGAATAATTTTATGTAATGTAGAAGAATTTTGAAGAAAATATGGATGTAGAAATATTTTGTCAAACAATTGATGAAAATTAAAATGATAGTGTATCAAAATTTTAACAGTGTATGTGATGTGGTTGAAAGCAAAAATTTTACTGTTCAAGAATGTTATTTTCCAGGAAATCAAATTAATTCAATAATGATATTCAAATAGTTTTCTATTGACACGTAAGCTTAAATAAACTGTTATATATCAGGAATCATACAGGGGGAGAAGGGAGCGCAAAATTAGAAAGGCTGAGATAGAAGATTTGCAAATAATAATACGATTATAAAACAAATAATATATCAACTAAAAATAACATAATTAGATGCTGGTTAAAAAAAAAACAAGAAATTATGATTTTGTAAAAATAGTTAGTCGATCGAAAACCTAAAAGTTGTTGTTACATAGAAAACAAATTTTGCCGGAAACCAGAGTGCGCAGGGATTTTAATTGCTCCAAGGCGCTGAATATGTAGGTATGCAACTGATTTTATATTTTATAAAATTGTGACAGAAAAATAATATACATGTTATATAAGGGTTTTATCGTATATTATAATCACATTCGCGAGCGAACGTTAAAAAAACAATGAAAAACGAATAATATTTTCATGGCTTTTAAATTAGTAAAACGATGTCATAAGTTATATTGTTAAATTGTGTGCACAGTGATCGTTTGAGAAAAGATGTCCGCGACGTCACGCGATTTCGTGAAGGTAAATAGCTAAGGCCGTCTACCCCCCTGAACGTTTTTCAAGCCTCCCTTAAAATAACCCTCCCATGACCCCATCCCGCGAAAAAAAAACCCGGCTTGGAGCAGGCAAAATACTCGGGAAACAAATGACATGCCTGTCATGAAATAATATGGTTATTAGAGAGGGAGAAGCATGAGAAGAAAATATCGGTGCCTGGCTTTTCGTAATATCCATTTCAATGTAAACATTTATAAAGATTTTCTTCGCGAGTGTATTTATTCCTTAGCCGTATCAGGTTGATAAAAATAAGCCAATAAATAAAAGCGAGTACCACTTATAGGTAATCTTGTTTCATTTTTCAAAGAATCGATAGCTTGAAATTAATTTATGAATCATATTTTTATACAGTAATACCATTTATATTTCAATACAAAGCATGGTAAGTCTTTTAGTATATTTTATTTGAGGGTTAAATTCTAGAAATTTCATCATAATAGCCCATCTACTAGTTTTCAATACACGCGATAAAATACTCAATAGAGTTTTTTTTATATACATACATTGATGAATATACGAACCGATCCACTTAGGATTATACTTATGTTGAAAGATTGCTTTTCAATAAATATGGTTGTCAGCGAATTACTAAATCCATTGGGTACAATGTTTATTAGTATTATCAATAACACTATTTGTTGAGAAAATATTGAGGTGGAAAGACATATATGAATTTTAAAGTTAAAAAACAATCACAAGCCTAAAAAGTTTAGAAACACTGATTTAACGTATGTATTGTGAGTTGATATAGAGCGTTTTTATTACATAAGTTGCGATTTTGAATCCAGATGTTATACGAAAATACACGTTATATATATAAATTTTATATATCTTAAGCGTGCACATAGTTTACAGCAAGTGGCCATAAAATAATGGTTATAAATATTTGGATGAAAATGATATTATTTTAGGTAAAAATATTTACGTACAATATACTTTTTATATTATTAAGTATCGGATATGGTAAATGTCAGACATTCTGCTTTTCTATTTTAACGAATAGTTTTAGAAAAATAAAACTGCTATTGTTATATAAATAAATATTCATTGAATCTTCGTAAGCGAAAACTGTTTTATTAAGAGTAATACATTTGAAGATAAAATGTTTATTTTTTTATGTCATGTAAAATATAATTAATAGCAAGAAAAAAAATGATAAAAAGTACCCATTAAATTGTATTCGACGAAGCTTCGACATTTTGAAAGAATCCTATAGAATGTATAAAAATCACAGTAACTGTAATTTTATTCCCAGCTGTAATGTGTTTGGCACAGCGTCGTTATTGAAAAAAGCGTCGTTCTTGTAAAAACTAATGTCGTTTTACGGGACGAAATAAAAGAAGTGAGACAGTTAGGGCAATTTAGGCTTCCCTTATAAGAAAATGAGCATGATTATTGTTTGTTGACATGCGACCCTGGTCTACTACAATGTAAATTACAATGCAGTAGGAAGTATTCTAAATCAGGATGTTAAATATAATAATTATACTATTAAACTTATTGAAAATTCACACTATTTACATGCTTACCACCCGCAATGAATCCTGTCTCCTTTAGAGGCTAATTTTAATGATCACATATTGTTTTTAACGCACTATGAATTATAGTTATTTTATTTAATACAAATTTATAGTATTTTGAAAAGTCATTTAAATCAATTAATATCTATTATCATTTAGTTCAGTTAAGTTAAAAATTACACATAATCTGTGATTCATTGATGCTTAACATCTTTAAATTCTATAGCTGTTTATATCTGTATATATCAAAATATATTTAAATATTTCACATGAAGCTAGTATATGACTAATAACTAATCCTTTTAAAATCATACAGCCGAACCTTTATCGAGGAAGGCTTAGAAAAAATATTTTTAATTCTATGCATTATTAGCAATTTCGAGTTATAGATAAAAATAAGGAATAATTAGTTTGAGATAAAGATTGCTTAAGCTTCCAGTAATATAAACTTTTAGCCACGAAGAGAAGAGAGCGAATAGATATTTAGGCTATGAAGAATAAGATAGGAGAGAATTTTGTTTTATCGATTTTCTTCTTATGCAGGTAATGCGGAAGTATATCAACACATTGTAGATGTTCTTTTACTCCACCCTGGAGTAGGATCGGTGATTTATATTTTGTGATAAAACCATAATATAGTATCACTATGTTGTTATGCGTTCATTTTATAAATTCATTATTTAATATATCAGTATGAATAAATGGCTTGTAGCTATTCAATTTTTTTTTTTTATTCAATTTTACCAATACATTATGTAACAGAAAAATAATGATTTTAAAAAGTAAATTACGGTCAAGTATGAATTTATATTAGCTAGAGTAGTATGGAATGTACACTATAGCACTATTCTTTTGGGCCGCTAAGCTATTTTTTCCAGACAGCGAAGATTATTTTTTTTTTTAAATTGAGTGTTTGTAACTTAGTTTTATTTATACAGTTTCAGGTATTATAACAAAGTTTAATTTAAAATATTTTGTAACGATATTCTGTTCATGACTTTTTGAACATAGATATGAGAAATATACAAAAAAACACAAACTTAATTTTTTTGAGTCAGTAAAAAAAAACCTATTGTAAATAAAAAACAAAACTTTTATAAAATATTTTTAATGAATGAGAGCAATAAAGATGACTTTTGTTTTATTATTAAAATAACTGTAGACGAATGTACTAAATATGTATTTAAAATTGGCAAAATATTGATGTAATATGAATATTCTGGCTTTTATATGGGTGAATAAAAACCTTAGTGAATAGAAAAAAAACCTCGTGTGTATTACATTAAAATATATAAATAATTGTATTAATTATTTATTAGGTTCTCTTTAACGTCAGCCTTGATTGATAGATATAATAAAAGAATTTTAATATACAATAAACACTTGGAAACATAAAAATACTTATAGAATAGTTCATATATTATGTATATATGAATTAAGCTGCAGAATAAAAATCATTCGTGTCTTTGACAAATGATATCATCAACCTATTATAAAGATGGAAGAAATATTCTTCATTTATACCATAATAATGTTGCTTTTATTGGCCGTAAACCAATAATGGTTATAAAAAATAATCATTTAGAAATTTCAGTATATATTTAATGGGGCAATCATATATGTTTAACGTTTGCTTCCTGACCTTTCCAATACACGCCACTGATGTAGGCGTTTTGAATAAAGGCTTCCTCTTGATTGACGCAGAATGATATATGGCAAAAAATCGAGATTTTCTAAAATTACCATATTTGAACTCTACAATGCGTATACTTCAAAAAAGTATGCCAAGAATCTGTGTATTTAGAATATGGTAACATAACAATACAATAAATAACATAGATAAAAAAAATATAAAAATCTTTATAACAATAAACCTATAATAAGAGATTTTTACTTGGCTTAAGACACATGGGTATTTTAAAATGAACTGACATTTTATACTTGTTACCATTTTTTACGGGAAAATCAGAATTTTTTTTATTACATTCATATTATTAAAATAAGGTAAGGTTAAAGATCTAGACCAAATTACGAAAAGGTATAAAATCGCATAAAACAACGCAAACACAAAAAAATGTCAGCTTATTATGAGACACGCACTATTTAGAGAAATTAAAAAATGTTATGTATATAACAACTACTAACCAATAAAGTTGCCTATCAAAATAAAATGGAATATACAATATTTATTATGCTTGTGTACTGGTATTAAATAATAGGCCGTATGAAATGTTGTCCATAGAAGTATTATATTTCGATTATATCCCAAAGAAAATATTTGTTAATTTTTAATTTATATTTATTATTTAATAAAACTTTAAGTTTATTCGTATTGTTCATACTATAATAATCATAATACAATAAAAAGTTATCAAAAAAACAATATTAACACCAAGAATACTTTTAAAAAACCTTAATGCAAATTCCATGAATTGGCAGTTCGTAAAAATAATTATTATAATATTTATATTATAGTTTTGGTCTGTTACCGGAATAATTCTGTGGAATGTAGTCTTACCCAGTAGCCCAATGTAAGTTGACGTATAATATATCATTCTTAAAGCTCGTCTTCCCTTACTATTACGGCACGGAGATTCGAAACGTGATTTGAATGCCAACTATAACTTTGCGAAATGCAAATTTTTATCAGGTTTACTGCATTTCATGTATTCTTGTAGTCATTTATCAAATTTATTTTGTCCGTCGTTTCAGGAAGTACAAAATAAACTGCCATATACTTAAAAATTTGAGTAATGCTACCGAGGAATTAAAAAAATAAGTGCATCAATTTTCATATTATGTTAAAAGTTGACTAAATATATTTTTTTTTATAAAATATAAATTTATTCAGAACATTTTGAGAACATCGATATTTTTAAGACAGTGAATGGCTAATTCAAAAATTTATTACCGTTTTATTTCACCATGTCCACTCGAAAAGTAAAGCATTCGGATCCCTGCAGCATGATGATAACTCCAAAAATAGATTAAGTAAACGAATTGACGTATTTTTAAGTCTTGTTTTATAGTTTTATTTCGGAAATATTGGCCACATTCTGCATCCAATTATAAATCTTTTCAAAATATTTAGCAGCTATAAGGTTTAAAATTGTAATCTCCAGTAGAGAGGCAACCGCGTTTTTCTCTCCGAGGCGGATGATAAAATTTAACTCTGAATAAAAAAGTTTCACAGCTGTTTTCTAAATATATTTTAATCTGTAAAAAAAATAAAATTAAACTATTCAAATACCATTATTATAACCATTATTCCGATACCAAATTTATCCTAGATAATAAGGTAAGCTTATTATAAATGTCGTCAAATAAATTTATTACTGTATCTGTAAAAAAGTATTTTAACAACGTTGTGGCGTACATAAATTGATTACATTCGGACAGTGCCATAAACTATTTGATAGCTAGTAAGGTAAACACAAGTGAACTTTCATGCATATCGCTGACAAGTGCAACAACATTCAAATAATAACAAACACAGCTGATGCACCTAGGCGCAGTGTCAACAACATTACGACAACACTTAAGAAGCGACGCACGACGGAGCTCCTCTCTTTTTCCGCAGTTCTCTTCGAAACTTCATTAACACCAGAGCTCCGTTGCCGTTCGGCCTGTCATGGAACAATTAGGATTTAAATATAATAAACAGGAAGAAATGATTATTAAAAAATATTAGAAAAAACAAATCTATTATATTTTTGATAAAACATATTGTTTATTTCGAGTTCAATACATATTTTGTTGAATAGGTAAATGTATTGGATTACTTTTATTTCGATGAAATATTATCATTTCTTTAATTATAGTCTATTCTGCCTTTTGTCATGCCATGACTATATACGATTCAGTATCTAAATAAAGAATTGATATCATCCGTATAAATAAAGACTTCGTTGAATAGCAACATTATGTTAATATTACAATCAGTAATATAATAATAATAAACACAAAATTCAATTGGCCTATTTTTCCCAGATTATATTTATTACGAAGTATAAAATTATACTGATAAAAATGTAAAAAAACAGTTGCACTGCTTATAAAATCCTGAGGTTGTTAATATTTTTAAAATTTTGCAAATTTAAACTTTATCTGCGAAAACGTCAAACCGCTACGAAAATGTATTTCTTGTATAATTTTCATATCTCGTGAAAAGATGATCCTTCATTGAAAGTAATTTGCGTTAAAATATGTCCGGGAAAGAGTTAAATGCGTAACGTCCTCTTGGGAGAGAAAAACTTTTTTTTTACGACGGACACGACAAAAAGTTCTGGGAAGGCCGCGAGAGGGCGAATGTTTTCCCATCTCCAAGATAACTTCTTAAGGGATTCTTTCTTTAGGTGGAAACGAATTCACATAAAGTTGTCGCTATAGTGAACCACCCGAAACTTAAAATGTGGACTGTAAATAAATTTAAGAGTTAAAATACTTTTTCTTCTTTTCTGTCCTTTCTTGTTCCTTCCTCGCTAACGAACAAGCCTTGGGAGAATGTAATGACAGGACCGCAATGTTTTCTTGGGTAAAAAAAATCACTTGATATACTACAAAGATAAAAATCAGAATGACATAACATTTACTACAAATAAATACCATGTTAATCTATTTAAGATAAAAAATATAACACGATTAAAAAGGTGCATCTGTATTATATTTTATAAATAAGTCACATTGAAAAATCTACAAACTATCCATTTTCTTTTTTAGAATCAAAAAATTTATTTCTTGTTTAAATATCAATATTATCATTAAAAGTACAAATTTCAATTTCGGTTTATAATATATGAACATTTTTAATATATTTTCAGCCAATACATATTCAATTTCGGAATTAGATATATGTAAAGTGTGTATTTAAAAAATATTAAAAATCTACATCCATACCGTGATAAATATAGCTGATAACGCTTTTCTTCATGGACATTATAAAATTATCTGTTGTATTTTCTTCTGTCTCCCCGGTAGCGTAGTTGATAGCGTGCGCGCCTAGCTATCCAGGGAATGCGGATTCGATTCCCCATCCGTCGGATTTTAAAAATCCAAAAACGCAAGACTGGATGCCCAATTGGTTGACTAATTGTCTGACAAACAATTCTCATGAAAAATAATCTGTCAAGACGTTTTTACACTGCGAAGTTCCATATACTCATTTTTCAGAGTGGATATCTTCACACATTGTAGATACATATGCTCCACTTTGGGTACGAACATGGTATAAAAAAAAATGTACTAAATATAACTGATGTATAATACTATTCTTCAAAGAAATCATACAATAATCAGTTGTATTTTCCTTTTTATCTAGAGAAACAATATAATATAGCTGTCAGTGAATTAAGTCAGTAGTATAAATACATTGCTTTTTATTTAAAGCTAAATTTCTTATGAAAAAACATATTTTTTTGGTTTAATGATTATATTAAAGTAACGACAAAGCCAATGTATATTATAAAAAGTATATATTTCACAAGTAGAATTACGTAATACTAGAGTACTCTAATATGTTGCTATATTTAAAACTTCGCTAGGAAAGAATGTCTTCTATATTACGAGTTAAATAAGCAGCCTAAGGGTGACCCTGTAGACAATACATTTACTCAAATACTTTTTTTGTAACTAAAAAGAGCCATCTTTTCTATTTCTTTATATCTAGCTACGTATGAGGCAGCATTTAAGCGAGCAGTACCGGCCCGTGCGATATGCCATCTGTTATATTTTGTTATTCCAGTCGCATCGGCCTGTACCAGGCGGACAGAAAATGGTAACAAGTCTCCCTCTCTCTGATATACTTTATAGGTAGGCACTTACACAGGTAAAAATACCTCCTCCCTTTGCTGCGCTCCATGTTAACATAGAAACACGTGTGTCTGTAAAAGGTGGTTTGATAATGTATTCAAAAGTTTTTCTTTCATACGTGCAGCCCTAGCAGCTTTTCACAATAAACCTAAGGACGGAGAAGTGAAATATGTTATTGTTTGAATTGTTATATTGTGTACAAGGAATACACGTTATAGCGCACCTTTTATTCATAAATTTATAAGATAGCAAAGGTTTAAATAATCTATACTCCAGACTCACTTCAATGATAAAGTGCTTTAGGTTTTAAATTGTAATAGTAAGAGAAAATTTGAAACAACTTTCGTATGTACGTATATTAAACTAAAGAATATATGATGATGTTTTATATTTTCTTCTTTTATAACGTCGGTGTAAAGCAAATATAGTGAAATCTTTTCGGCTAGTATTTACTATAGATTCTTATTTTCAATACAGCAACGCTACGAATTCTATAAATAAAAGAAAAAAAATCAATTAATGCATAGTATTTATAAAATAAATGGAAATTTATTTTTTCTAATATAAATAGGTATATTAACTAGTTACAGTAAATTGGAGAAAATATCAAATTAATTGATATTCGGTTTTTTTAATTTTTTTATACCATGTTCGCTCCCAAAGTGGAGCATATGGATCCACACAGTGTGAAGAGATCCACTCTACCCAATGTGAAGACATCTTGACAGAATATTTTTCACGAGAATCGCTTGTCAGACAATTGCTCAACCCGATGGGCATCCGGTCCTGTATTTTCAAATTTTAAGAATCCGACCAAATGGGGAATCGAACCTGCATTCTCCGGACTTATGATTTAGATGTCTATAGTTATTTAGTATTTACTATGAATTCATCAAAAGCAAACGAGTTGCGGCGGTAAAAAAAAACATGAATAATTAACAAGTATATAAAAATTTCTCTAAATAGGACAAGAAATAATATCTCTCATTTATTTACAGGAAATTTAATATGAAAAAGCTCTACCGTAAAAGTCTATGCTCATTTATAATGAGAAAATATTATTAGTCATAATAAATCCAATTTATTTTTCGGTTACATTAATATTTGATTTGCATGCCCCAGAACTATTCAATATGATCATTAAAATGAACGAGATTATTTTTTTGTTCAAAATGAAAATACTATAGTTTATTCATTTCAAATAAAAAAATACAATTTAAAAATACAAATAAAGAAAACGAAGGCTGCTTATTTTAAATGTGTGGATATATTTACGTGGAATAATGTTTTAATTTTAATGAAATTATATTTAAAATAATTGACTGATATTTTTGTAATATATGAAGGAAATCTTTTTGTAATGATAAATAATTTAATTGTCTTTAGTAACCTTCTTAACTATTTATATCAGGTAAAATTTGAACATTGCAAACAGAGACTGAGAAAATAATTGGTTTAATGGAACGAAGCTTCACAGATTCTCAAGTTCCAAAATTTGACATGAAATTTAAGTAGCAGTGGGCTGGCATCGGTAAATTAGTTTTCCTCGAGACTTGG